>JBBPCW010281029.1:0-22072 GCA_037974425.1 Phenacogrammus interruptus
GTGTGTGTGTGTGTGTGTGTGTGTGTGTGTGTGTGTGTGTGTGTGTGTGTGTGTGTGTGTGTGTGTGTGTGTGCAATATAGTAACAATAAAATATGTTTTTAAATATATAAAATAATTATTTATAACAAAATTAATCAATACATTTCAATGTAATAATTAACATTCAATTAAAATGACAAAACAAAATTAAAAGTATGTAAATACACTAATATTTTTTTTACTTCTTGGAAAGGCTAGAATATCTGTTTTTTTTAATCAAAATACAAATACAAATCTATTTTTAATTCTAATTTTTAATATTTAAAATGATGACTGTATAACTTCTTCAGTAGACCCTAGTGTCAAACTAGTTAAAACTTTACGGTGAGTTTATTTATGCTGGCCTCTTGTGGCTACAAGTGGAACTGCGTGTAAAGATAGGGACCGTAAACAAGCATTGCTACGCATTAAACTGCCTCGTGGCGGTTTGGGGGGTGTATATTTACTTTTCGTAAATGGACCACCTCTTTGACCCTCGCGAGGCTAGAAGTCCAGCTCTAAACCAATGGCGTTTTCCCCAGACTGCCTGCCCCTGCCCGTTTCTCGCAACAACTTGGAATTTTTACACGGTTCCTCAGTTCAGGCTGAGTTTCGGTGTGTCTGGGCTCAGCTGACTTACTATGCTCCTTCAAGTCCAGAGACTCTTTACTGCACTCAGACTTCAACAGTCCATCAGAATGTCGTCTCAGGCAGTACAGGCGAAGATCCCCTCCACCCTTTTAGGTTCGATGGCGTTCGGCGGGCGTGCAGATGCGGACCTGAGCTTCAGCATGGTCCAGGAGTTCATGCGGCGTGGTCACCAGGAGCTGGACACTGCATTCATGTACACAGAGGGAAAGGCAGAGACCATTATAGGAGGCATGCAGCTTCCCCAAACAAGTATGACCTTTGATTACGTTTGCAAAACAATACAACCTAGCAAGATTCACTAAATTGACAAAAGTATTGGGACACACCTGTTTTTCAGGGCCGCTTACTTCAGGTAATGATTATTTTTAATGCTTCAGCATACCAAGCCATTTTGGACAACGACCATGCTTCCAATTTAGTTGCTTACCTTCATTGAATTCTTGTACTAGGGCCAGGAAGACCAAAGGTCTTCCCGGAGTGTCCTGCAAGTATTATTCTGGGATGTCTTTGTAACTAATTGCCCAATCATATGCTCCCAGTGCACTGAACTTGGGTGCCCAACAGTTACAGGCCTGGAGTCCAGCAGTGTGGCTATTCTGTTGCTCAAAAACGAATCCTTTGCAGTTGAAGTGGCATTCCAATCCAAAATATATAGGCCTATTTAATGTGTTATGTTATCCCTAACCTTTTAGTAGCCTGGTGGGTAGAATACTTGCCTCTGGACAAAGAGGTCATGGGTTTGAATCCTACCTTCAGCACAACACCACTGGGTTCCTGAGCAATCCCAAGTTTGTTTCAGGGAGACTGTCCCCTGAATTGAGTACAGTGTCTGTTAAATGCCATAAAGGTAAATGGCAGTTAGGGAGTTGGTTCTGTGACCAGAAGGTTGTGGGTATCGAATCCCATGACTGCGAGTGGCATCACTGACGTAATCTTGACCAAGGTACCGTCCCCACACACTGCTCTCCGACCTGCCTGCTGCTTCACTCGGTGAATGGGTTAAATACTGAGAGGAATTTCGTGCTGTTCACACTGTGTGCTGTGGTGTGTTCACATACGACAAATGGACACTTTACACATAATTATGTAATATTACATAGTATGGCATTGGGACCCTCAGCCTGTTATGGTTTGTGCTTTTGTAATAATTAAAGACACTATATTCAACCTTTTAATTACATTCAGGGAAGAGAACATTTCTGCCAGTGCACTCTGGAGTCTCCCTTTAAAGTTGAATCAGGTGTGCAAGGAAATCACCAATCTGTGCTGAACTCGGGTCCTCCAGGACTGAAACAAATTACCTATGGTCTAACATGTTAAGCAATTATTCAGCAACGTCTTAATTATAATACATTAAAAAGCGATCGAATGGAACAGTTTTTTTCCTTCCTTGTTTCCCAGTTAGAATTGCCACTAAGGCGAACCCTTGGGAAGGAAAGACGCTGAAGCCAGAAAGCGTGCGCTCTCAGCTGGAAACCTCTCTGAAGAGGCTCTGGGTTCAGAGCGTGGACATCTTTTACCTGCATGCCCCTGATCATCAGAACCCTGTTCAGGACACTCTGCAGGCCTGCAATGAGCTCCACAAAGAGGTAGCAGCCACCCATCCTGTCTTACTATGTAATGAAGGCCTATACAAAAGGACAATATACCTTCACACAACAAGAAGTTGCTAAATAATTTTAAAGTGCAAAAATATCTAATACACTTACTTGAGTTATACTGTCAGTGGAGTCAGACTCCAGATCTGGGGAGGGCATATTGTTATTGCACAGTTTGTGTATGTGTAATTGATGTTATTGCACATCCTGCTTCTGTGTAGTTCCCCCAATTCCCAGAGATAGTCTGGACTGAATGGTCATCAGCGTAACCAATAACTAACCACATACATGGCCATGTCATTTAGCAGATGTATTTATATCACTGCAGTCGGGGTCCTGAGGGGCTGGTATCCAGTACAGTTTGGTAGATTTCCTCAAACACTGCCATTAAACCCGACAATTAACAAATGAGTTGAACCAGGAACGTTTAAGCAGGGAGTTCTCCAAACTGTGATGGATACTGGCCTTCCAGGACCTGAACTGGGCATCCCTGCGCTGGAGTGAGGTGGATGGAGCAGGACTACTATTACTGAGGGAGCTCCAGTTAACATTTTTAAAATGATCATCGTCAGCAGAAAGTCATACTATATTCTAAATCACAGTCACATGTCTAATTCACTTTAATAAAGAGCTTTGAGGGTGTATTTCAGAAATAGATTTGGATGACCATTGACTTCTAGTGTTTCTTAGCAAAATTAGCCTCACAGTTCTAAATGTGAGGCAAAATGTGGGCTCCAAGCATGACTTGGACGCTTATCCCATTTAAGTAGGGCTATATAGAAGGGAAAACACGAAACTCTTTAAACAGCTTTTTGACCCCCTGCTTTGTCATTACTGGCATATCCAGTTTTTTTAATGTTTTCTGTTCATAGGGAAAGTTCAAGGAGCTGGGCCTATCAAACTATGCCTCCTGGGAAGTGGCTGAAATCTGTTGCATCTGCAAACACAACAATTGGGTGTTTCCCACAGTTTACCAGGTAAAGAGAGCATAGAGACAAAGAAGTCCAACATATCTTGGTATGCTGAAGCATTAAGATTATCCTTCACTGAAAATACTGGGCTTAGTCCAATCCCTGAAAAACAGGTGTGTCCCAATACTTTTGTCAATATAGTGTATAAACTATCTGTTTAACACAGGTTTTTAATCTTTCTGTCTTTAAAGGGCATGTACAACGCCACCACACGGCAAGTGGAGACAGAGCTGTTTCCATGCTTGCGCAACTTTGGCATTCGCTTCTATGCGTACAATCCTCTCGCAGGTACAGCACGGTTTGTGTACAATACTGACCTTTATGGTGTCTGGTTTTTGAAGTAAGCTGGACTCTTTCGTCTGTGCAGGGGGTCTCCTCACTGGGAAGTACCATTATCAGGACCAGGAGGGAAGCCAACCTGCAGGGCGCTTCTTTGGAAATAACTGGGCTGCTGCCTACAGAGACAGGTACTAATAAAGTTGTTCTCTGGGTAGTCGACCAGCCATAAAGTGTTGAAACCATATGTATCAGGTCTCAGGATCGGGGGGTGGGGGGCTGTAGAGGATTCAGGGGGCTGATGGGGTAATATCATCATCATCTAAAAAGTAAAGTGCATTATTTAAAATAGTTTGTTTTGAAGTAATTCTTTGAAGAAAACATACTGGATTGGCTCAGTACTTTTTAAATGCTGTAATCAGTATAAAAAGTGATATTGTGTCATCCCTTTATAACATTCATGTGTGACTGTTTTAGATACTGGAAAGAGAGCCATTTCTATGCCATTGATGGAGTCCTGAAGGCTCTTGAGGCAGCATATGGTTCACAGAAGCCAACCTTAACCTCAGCTGCCATACGCTGGATGTATCATCACTCTCAGCTTCAGGTAAGGGTTCCTCAACCATAAAAAGCTACCAGGATTACAGCTGGTCTGACTGTGTGTATGCCTTGTGATGGATTTGTGACCCTTTCCAGTGTTTCTTCGCCTTTTACGTGTTCCAGCATTCCAACAACCCTAATTAGGATAAGGGTGAAATTAGAATAAACAAATGGAATACCACAAAAAGACAGGATGGAATGAACAGAGTGCGATTAGAGAAAAAGAGAGAGTGGGAAAAAAACACCACACCTTTAGCACAGTTGGCGTTTAGGTGAGTACAGTATTATTACAGATACTGTATTATAGCAGCAGAGTGGTTAGGTGGGCAAAAATGCAGACTGGACCAAAACACACAGTTCTAACCCAGTTTTTCATGCTGATTTCAGATCTGCTTTGTTTTTTTTCAGTCACATCAAGTTTTTGAATTATAAGTAATATTAGATTTGCAATAGACTTGCATGTGTTTTTTATTAAACCACAGGCACCAATCAAGAACTGTTTCAATATTTTCAGTGTGAAGTCAGACAGGCGACACTGTGGCATAGATATAATGATCAGTGTCAGTCAGCTACCACTGTTTCTTCAAAAATGCTTATTATATATAATATATTTATATGATTATTATACACTATTATACCATCATGCTATATAGAAATAGCTTCATCACAAAAAGTGTACATGCAGGACAAACTAAACAGATGAAATCATTATGAAAAACACCACAAAACCCACAGGAACTGATCTTTGATGATTTTGACCTGTTAACCTGTGTTATGGATGGAGTGCCATCACTTCAACAATGATGGAGGGCTTCATACCCCTCCAGTTGAAAAGGTGGCCAAAGGGTCAAGTGCAGCTTCTTCAAAATTGTCATTTGACAAAATGATCAGTTTTATCTTGAGCACTCTCCTGGGTCTGAGAGCTCTCTGGGGTTTTTTTCTCCAGGGCGACCTTGGCGACGGCGTCATCATTGGGATGTCTTCCATGGAGCAGCTTCAGGAGAATCTAACAGCAGCTGAAGAAGGCCCTCTAAAGCAGGAAGTCGTGGATGCTTTTAAGCAAGGCTGGGACCTGGTGGCCCACGAGTGTCCCAACTACTTCCGTTAGAACCTGACAGTTTAGAAAATAACCCTTTAATCTTCTAAAATCATTTTATTTTTCCAAACAAAGAAATCTTGTAATTTTATAAGAACAGATGACCAGTTCCCCTAAGAATGAAATGCATTTGCCAATAACTCCATAATTGTTGCTGATAACACAAAGCAAAGTTAATCCTTTTTTACATTTATATAGACACACTTTGTTGTGCATGTAATATACAAACATTTGCGACTTCTGAAAACTGTAAAGCAAAACACTAATCCAATGGCATTAGGCTTGGATCTCCTCAAGAGTTTGCACTTCTGTTTGGTAAGAAATGCTTGTATATGATATTCTATGATCAGCAATAAATACAGAATGACAGCCATAGAACCTCAATTGCAAATCTGTGGTTAGGGAAAACCACCCAACAGTTGCTTATGTAATGTTTAACAAGGTATATTCGGAAAAGTATGTACAATACAGCCATGTACAAATCTGAATATGTATAACGAAAACAATAACACACACAACTGGGTTAAATGTCCCAGTTTGCAGAAGTCCAGGAGAGAAAAAGTCCATCGCCCACTTAGTCCTCTACTTTATTCACTCTCATCTCCATCATCGTCCTCGTCTTTCTCCTGGATGTCCTCTTCATCACCCGTCAGCATCTCAAAGTCTCCAGATTCAGAGTTCCACATGCACTTGATGGTTATTTTGAATTCAGCCATTTCAATCCCAAAGAGTTTCTGAAATAAATGGACACAGATGTCTTTGTTAAAGCTCCATCTGCTTAAAATTCATCCAGCGCCTTTCTCAGTACTTTCTCACTTTGTATTATAATGTAATTCATTAAATATAGCTGGAATTACAACAAATTCCTTGTATATTCTACCCATTCCTATCCTCATGGGTAGACAATTACAGAACCCAAGTGCTCAAACAGTAAATGTAATGTTCGATCTACCTACCAGAACTCGAGCCTGTTCCGGAGTGAGCGTATCTCCCTCTTTGCACACTTCGTAATCTTTTAGTAGCGTCACCACTCCTGCACATACATTTCACACAGACAGCATTTATCTACACTCACTGGGAGAAGCCCATCCATCAGTGCAGTTTTGAGACCTGTTATTCAATTGTGTTAACATGACATGCAGGCACATATTTCAAGGAAAAGAGGGCTATGGCTTCAAGAGGCTAAACATAAAGAGATACATGGCATAAAATAGATCAAATACACAAGAGTCTACAGATTTATTCGAATAAGGGACTGTATTTATGGTATTGGTAATATATGAATAATGGCTAATTCTATTAAACAGTTTAAAGTGATGGTTCAGCAAAAGAACAGAAACTGCACAATTCTGCTCCTCATTCCAAATGTAGCTGATCGGCTAAATCAGGTTAGTGTCTGACGTTTGCTTCTTTAAGTCTGCACTGGAGTGCAAGTCTAATTCAGGGTGTTTTCACATCTGAACGTCCAGATTAAGGTTAATGTATTTGTTACATTACGTGCAGGCATGCGTCTGACATCGAGCTGGAGAGTAAAAGAGGAAAACTGCCCTTTTGGTTTGTCGACACATATCTATTTTCTGATGACACTGCTCTGCTTTATATCCTGCTGCTGCAGTTTCTTTATCTTCAGGTGGCTTTACTGAGCTCATATTCCTTACGTCTCATCCTCTAACAAAATTGGGTTACGTTTCAGAATTGTGTTTTTTTTTCCCAAACTGACTTTGAATTACTGCTATATATATAAACTGCTAAAAAAAATAAAGGGAACACTTAAACAACACAATGTTACTTCAAGTCAATCACATTTCTGTGAAATCAAACTGTCCACTTAGGAGGCAACACTGATAGTCACTGAGAGAGTGTAGACTGTAAACCAGTGTTGCCTCCTAAGTGGACAGTTTGATTTCACAGAAATGTGATTGACTTGAAGTAACATTGTGTTGTTCAAGTGTTCCCTTTATCTTTTGAGCAGTATATTTCGCCTTCTCCTCCCCTGTTCCACTGTGTCTAATTTAAAAAAATTTTCTTCTGGTTCTTTTGCTTCAAAAGCCTCATAATCCAACGGTCACACTGCAAACAAACCATCAGTTTAATGCAGACCAAAACAACCTCATTTGTTTAATACTGCTAGTGTGGATTGGACTTTGGTCAGAGGCGCTTTTACACCTGTTTTGGTTCGGTGAAAACTTAGGGTCTGGACCAGAGAAGGTTGGTGTGAAAGCACCTTCAGATGCAGGTTATAAAAGCTTAGATACTTCAAATAGAACTGAACATTTGCCCTGATTCCTACTCTTGAGCAAGACTCTTAACATCTTCTCTACAGCTCTGTGATTTCTGACACTGTATTACACACATGGACTGAAGCATGTTGAAAAGCTTAAAGCTTCAATTTTGCGCTTAAGTCCATTTTCACAGAGAATGTCATACAGTCTCGGCAACCACATAATCAAGTCTATTTAAAATCAGGCATGCCATATACCTGCTGTATGAGCTTCCATTATTTAACAGCTACATTAGCCTTGTAGCTCCACTAAAACGAGCTTCAGACACCAGAATACATCTTGGCTGAGTGGCTAACTCTGAGGAGGATTCTGTAAATTTGATTTAGTTTGCTTATCACCAGTCATTAAATGAAAAGGCTCTTCTTAAAAAGCTACATTACCTTTCTTGAGAGCTGTGGGAAGTCCTAACTGTCGGAGCTGAGGCTCCATCGAGTGTGTGAACTGTTCCAGTGGCCCTTCGTCCAGCGTCACCGCCATCTGTGCGATGTTACCGGACCGCGCGTAATCCACTTCCTTAAAGCTGTTAAAATACCTGAAGGACAAACATTTCACGCTGCATAAACTCTTCAAAAACGCAACAGAATACCAGCACAAACTGCAGCTTCTGAGAATTACAATAAAGCTGTGCACTGTTTATATTGGAGCTGCGTAGTCTGTTTATTTTTAAGATCTTTCTGTGCAATATTGATATCACAGAACGCTGCAATATGCAAATGAGCTCTAACCAATCACAGTGTTAGACAGGGTGACAAGTAACAGCTCCAGGTCACTGGAGTCACTGGGTGTCTTAATGAAGCGTTTTCATGTAATCAACAAGAGAACAATTATTTTGGCCCCTAAAGACACTGATACAGCTGTAGGCTGAATAAAGAGATATGTAAATATGATGGTTTTGTGACATCACAAAACCCATGACTTGAAAATGAGCTTAGTTTCCATATATGGATTCTACAGAGGGCATGAACACACATTTTTAAATAATATTTACAAATTTCAAGCCTTTTTAATTCCAGAAAAGTGATGATATGGGCTCTTTAATACTTAGAAAGACATTGCAATATGTAGCAGTATCGCTGCAATACAGATTTTGTCCATATCGTGCAGCCCTTGTTTATACATATTAGTAAAATGTATTATCAGTATGTTAATCAGTATCTGTGAACAAGAATACCACATGCCTTAGTTGTATACAGATATCCAATTATTGGAATTGCTTAAAATATACTTGTTGGCTTTGGACAGATGTTTAGATCTGATTGATATTTCAAAACAAAATTTGATGTCTGTGTTGTACTACTATGGAGGAACAAAATGTTATTACAATATTTTATCAAAGAGTGAGTCCGCATTTACATTTAGATTATTTATCAGACGCTTTTATCCAAAGCGACTTCCATTCCCTTACTACAGGGGGCATTCTCTCCCCAGAGCAACTTGTGATTAAGGGTCTTGCTCAGGGACCCAGTGGTGGTATGCTGAAGGTAGGATTCGAACCCATTACCTCTTGGTCTAGAGGCAAGTATCCTACCCACTGAGCTACCTCCACCACTCCTCCGCATCAAAGGTTCAGGTACTCTGCAAAAGTCTTGGGACCCTATGCAAATTGTTCAAAACCATTTTCTTCAGGGTGTGATAGTGTCTTTCCGCTAACTAAGTTAACATTAGAATACATTCAAGAAAACAAGTGTAAAAGCATTAAGTTTTGTTTGTAAAAGTAGATATTGTGTGAGCTGGGGAGGAGAACACAGGTTCGGTTCCAGATTCCTCCTCGGTTCCATCAGCTGTTGTTTGGCTTTGTGAAACTCCATCAGCTGCTCCTCATTGAATTTAATGAAGGACTGATCGAATCAAACAAGGTTTCTGATGGAAACTACAAGTAATACTGGACTTCCACAAGGAACACACTGATACACTGTACATATCACCATTTACTGAAGAATGTATTTATTCTTTTTTGTTTAATTTAGTACATTTAGCACTATTAATATGAAAACACTCACTGCTCATCTAAACAGTTTAAAAATATTTTTTCACAGGGCCTCAGACTTTTGCACAGTACTATGTTGGTGCATCACTTAAAACATGGCACAACATGTAGTATCACTACCTGGATGGTAAATATTTAACACTGTACCAAATACTTTTTGGTGAATGTTGATCCAGAGCCACAGAAGTTTGGCTGAACCACAGTATAAGAAATGTGGAGCCTCTATGCATTCAGTAACAACAATAATGTGCTTTTTCATTTGCACTTACTCTTGTACCTCCTCCTTGGTTTTGTTTGTGAACAAGACGCCCACTTCTCCTCTCAGAAACCTGCTGACCTGAAAAAGAGAGTCAAATGATCCAAACCAAATCCAACAAACCACAAACGCAAGCTACGACCCATCAGATCAGGCAGTGCAGTACCTTATGCAGATTATCCTTGTACTCGTCTGTTGGTCCTTTCCCGAGCGCGATCATCATCACCTTATTCTTGCCGAAGAAGAAACTTGCACACAAACAACACATCAAGTTATACCAC
Organism: Phenacogrammus interruptus; assembly: GCA_037974425.1. Classification (NCBI taxonomy): domain Eukaryota; kingdom Metazoa; phylum Chordata; class Actinopteri; order Characiformes; family Alestidae; genus Phenacogrammus; species Phenacogrammus interruptus. Next base: position 10,018 of record JBBPCW010281029.1, read on the forward strand.
AACTGTCTTCATTCAAACCCAGCATTATCAAAAAGTTATTGGCAGATCTCCCTCACCGACTGTGTTTCCAAGCTGCTCTGATGTCCTTGAGTTTGCTGTTCCTCATGTTATCCACAGAGAAGATGAACACGTACCTATACGTGTCGACACATTTTCTGAGCTGGGTAGGTGGAGGAGATGGTGGAATGGGGTTAAATGTGATGTTTTTCCCATATATTCTGACTACAGATGATGTATAATGACTATTATTAATTCACTGACCTCCTCAATCAAGTTCTGCTTTGCTTCCAGCCCTTTTTTGACTGTTTTAGTCAAGGACACTACAGACAGAGAAGAAGTGATAAGAGATTAGTCCCACAAGTGGGAAAGCTGCATTGTTATGGCAGAAAGTGGACAGAACAAAAGTAAGAGCAGCAAAGCCAATATAATAAAAGCCACACAACACAACTGTATAGTATAAAGAATATACTCTACAAATAAAACAAAAGCTATATAAGGACATGTACACACTGAAAAACACAGTCATAGTGCACACAGTAATTTCACCCCATTAACTGTACATGTTGCATCAGAAATACTGCATCACAATGGACCATGATTAGAAATAATGCACTATAATAATGCAATATAAACTAATATACTGGACCAGCAACTAGATCCACTAAGCCATTAATCGTGGCTTCGTGGATCTAAACTGATGTCTATGTTTATATTTTGGTATTATTTGTATAATGTACCTTTTATACTTGGTGGATCTATGATTGGACATAATTATAATTAGAAGTAATGCACTATAATAATGCAATATGAACTAATATGCTGGACTACCAACAAGATTCACCAAGCCAGGACACAGTGTATGGATTTACAAGGGAGCTTAAAAGTTATTCACAAAAATTTGCCTGAAACGGAGATCATGTGGGCTCAGTGTTTGTGAGTTTGAGAATTGTTAATATACATAGGTGGAGAAAATAATCCACGATGTCCACATGTGAACTGATTTTTTATCTTAAAGTTTGACACGTGGTTTACATTCACTGCCTCCTGTCAAATGTGATATCAATCAGCTGTGTAACTACACATTCAAGATTTCAAATAAGGTATAATATATAGCATTTAAATACCTTTCTTATCCCTCTTTGATTTCGGCATGGCTCTCACGTTGTTCTCTCTTCTTCTTTGAGTTAGAGAACAACGAGGAATCGCTTACTGCCCACTATCGTTTGTTGTGGGGAAATTGGCTGTCAGTTACAGCTCTTAACCGACAGATGACGCTCTACTACTAAACGAAACTGTTTTGACAAAAGTATTGGGACACGTCTGTTTTTCACGGTTTGGGCTAAAACCCTTACTTCCAGTGACGCATAATCTTAAGGCTTCAGCAAACCAAGACATTTGGGACAACGCCATTCTTCCAACTTTGAGGACATAGTTTGGGAAAGAACCTTTTCTATTCCAGCATGACTGTGACCCAGTGCACAAAGCAATCTCCATACATACACCGTTGGATGGGTTTGGTGTGGAAAAATCTTGTGGAAAGCCTTCCAAGGCGAGTGGAAGTTGTTATAGTTGCAAAGGGAGACCAACTCCCCATTAAAGTCTATGTATTAGAATGCAATGTGATTGAAGTCCCTGTTGGTGTCCTGGGGTGTCCCAATACTTTTGTCCATATATTGTACTGAGGGTCTGAAATTGTCAGAAAATGTTGATCAAATAGAATACTAATAGAATGTGTCCCATTTACAGCAGTAACAGTCTCTACTCTTCTAGGATGGCGTCCCACTAGATCATGGGGTGTGGAACTCCTGGAGTCCTGGAGTTTGATTGCATTCAAGAGAATTAGTGAGGTCAAGTACTGGTGTTGGATGATTAACGATGTTGGATGAGAAACGCCATGGATGTTCTCCGCTTTGATTTCCATTCAGAGTCCAAAGATGCGAAGTGGAGATGCTTCATTGCCCATTAATGTATTTGTCTCAGGTGACCCTTCTGGGGTTTTTCTCTGCCTTTTGCTCTGTGACCACTGGGATAGGCTCCAGCACTCTGTGTGACCCTGGTTAAGGTTCAAGCTTACTTTATTGTCATCAGCAGAACATGTACTTAGTGTGATGAGGCATGTCTCTATGAGCCTCCATAGCAACTTTAAACAAAGTACAAGTTACAACAGAAATAATACAATATATAGACAATACATCAGTGTAACAGTATAGTGTGAATTGGATGTAAACCTTCCGGTATGACTAGTAGTGCCCTGTAAGTTTGATATTACACAAAAGAAAAAAGTTAATAGTATTGAACAACGCTGAGTGTGTGTAAATAATAAGCTTATGCTTAAATAAGTTTGCCTGTTGTGGCTGTTAAACGAAGGTACAGTGCAGGTACTTATGAAAGTGTAATATGAGAAGTATACGAAGTATAAAGTGTGGTAGGACACTGGAATAGTAGTAAGTTAGACAGGGACTAGACATTTAAGTGCATTCAGAGTTCTGATGCTCTGAAACTGTTCCATAATCTTGCCGAACCAGAGCAGAAGCTTTGATACCATTTGGTAGAACAGAAACGAGGCTGTGTGTAAGATAAGATAAGATAAACCTATTAGTCTCACAAGTGAAAAATTTGCATGGCCTCAGTAGAAAGTGGACAGTACAAAGTTAGGAGCAGCAAAAACAATAGAATAGATACAACAGCATAATATAAAAAGCACACTATACAATTAATACAACAATTTAAATATAGACATTTGTGTCTATATATATACACCTCTGAGTACAGGTGACTGTGACGTCCGCACCTCTTGCCTCCGGCCTCCTCGTCCTCGTGCTGAGCTGTTTATGTTTGGGCGCCCCAGTTACCAAAGCAATCAGACACCAGGGGCCATATTACAGAAACTTCCTAACTTGAAAATCGTATCCTAACTGTGTGGTAAACATGGTAACGGCAGTTTAGGATCTTATTTAGAAAAAAAGCCATTACAGAACAACCGTTCCAAGTCCATTTTCCTATCCTAACTGCAGTTAAGAAAGGTAGCATCCTAACCTCAAAAATTTTTAAATATACTGTCCTAACTTTAGGATAACCTAAAATAAGCCCAACTGATTATTTAGACTACAGGCCTTGTGATAACGCAGTTAGCCAATCAACTCCACCAAGCTTTGGAGAGGCGACTCGTCGGCACGGGGCTCTCCCGTTTGTGGTACAATCAACAAATGGACTTCGTTTTCTTTTTTTCACTTAAGGTGATTTTCAAAGCCAAGTGTGTGATGGATTGTGTGTGTTTGTGTGTGTGTGTGTGTGAGTGAGAGAGTGAAACAGAGAGAGCGTGTGTGTCCCTATACTTTTGTCCACATATTTGTTTATGACAGCTCTGTCCCAGTACATTTGTTCATATTGGCCAGTCCGTCTGTAAGTTTCTGTAATACGGCCCCAGAACGGAATGAGCCTCCGCTGCTTAGAGCCCCCCCAGACATAAATAACTTTATTATAAACTAGAGACTGTATTGTCTAAGACCAATAACAGCCTGCACATATTTGGCCTCAAAAGAAGAGATATTTTTGCTTTGTAAGCTCTGCAAAATCTTCCACTTCTCTGCGTAGATGCGAGGATCAGTCTATCTGGGCCACTTTGCAAATATCAGCTTATAAAATAGGAGGGTTATGTAAGAATGTGCTCATTTTAGGTGTGTTCCTCTAGCAGGTACTGAGAGGCCTCCAACAAAATGTTATTTCTGATGGGCACCCAAGACTGCACATGTTTTTTAAGGGTTGGGTAATTACTGAGTTCATGCTTAATGAAGCTTTAATACATAATGATGTGAAGTCAGGCTATACCGCTATACATGTTTTGGACATTTGTTCAGGTAATAAATGTAAATTATATACCATGGTACAAAAAACATTTCAGCAGAAGATGCACTGATTACTGGCTTGTTGCTGAGAGTCGATTCTCTGTTCTTTCTACTTTTTTCTGGACTTTTCTTAATTATATAATGTTATTATTGATGGGTCATGTGATCCTTCCAGCTAAATATATAAAAAGAGCAGCTATAAACCAATGTGTAGTAGGAGGGTGGATCATTTTCTCATAGGACTCCTCGACTTAAATACCATTGGATCCTATAATATAGCTATAGTGAACAGCTATATTATATAATATAGCTGCCCCCAGTTTTGCTGGCAATCAGAAGCTCCTAGGCTTTGGCCTTTGAGTACCGTACACATACCTCTTGATCATAAATAATTACAATTGACAGTCCAAAATCTTGACAAAATGAATGCAAAACAACCTGTCAGGCATCACACAGCATCTTCTTAACCACGCAAGACCTTTCTGTGAGGAAACTTTCAGGGATACCCTTCAGATATCTGGATCCTATCACCATCAGTTTGAAGAGCTGCAGTTCTCTACAGCAAAGCCTTTCACTTCAAACCAGACTTTCATGGAGTAAAAAAAAGGAGGAGAAAAGACTGGTGATCTACCCACAAAATACCCAAAACATCTGTCCCTATCTTTGAAGCTATTCAAGTAAAGTGGACTAATCTGCACAAATACTGCACATTGTAAACAAAACGTATAATAAAAGTGTATCAGAATTAGAATCAGAAAACCTTATTTATCTTGATGGAAATTACTTACATTTTGACTGCACAGACAAAACGCGATCACAGAGACAAGAACAATGTAAAAAACAATTTAAAAAAAACCCAATAAATAATAAAGTCAAAATACAACTTTACAGAAATACTCTAAAATATTCTGTACATACTAGTAATATAAGTAATGATACTGCACAGAAGTCTATTGCTCAAAAGTAGTAGCATAAGTGACATGTTATTTGAACTGTGAATATTTAGAGCTTTTGTGTTCCAGTAACTTTCCTTGTTTAATTCAGCTCTGATCCCTCTCAGTCCGGGTTCACGTCACTGATTTATTTAACTTGCTTTTTATTATGTTGACATAGAATAGAAAAATAAAACAAACCATAAAAACTGTTAATAAAAGGCATATATTTATTTAGATTACATAACTATGGAAATGGTTTAAAAACCACCATGTTCACTCGCACTGTGTGTACATTGCAGTTCTGTCGTTGCATGCCAGTGCCATATGGCAGCAATCACTCTTTTTCAGATTCTTGTGATCAGATAAAACTCTTAAACACTCAAAAGCTTTAGTTTCAAACTGACTTTTATTGTTAAAACCAGGCCTCAAAGGGAGTAATTGTTGCCGTATGGCAACAGGGTTTCTCTTTTTGTGAGCTGTTTGTGTGGGATGTATTTTCATAGTGGGTGTGCTTGAATGAGGCTGAAAATGTTGTCACATTTTGGTCTAATAAATGTATTCTGCTATAATTTTGCTTTGGTATCAAGTGTATGTTTGTTGATTAAATATACACATATGTTATCTTAACTATGGAATCATCTCGGGATAGGGTACTACTACGAACGATTTTAAGGAATTTACTTAAAAATTTGGCATGTACACTATATGGACAAAAGTATTGGGACGTTTGACCATTACACCAACAGGGACTTTAAATGATATTGCAGTTAAATACACAGATTTTTATATGGAGATGGTCCTCCCTTTTTGATCTATAACAGCTTTTACTCTTCTTCTAGTCTTTTCTGCTCTTGCTCATTCATTCTGTAGAGCATTTATGAGGTCAGGCACTGATTTTGGATGAGAAGTCCTGGCTCGCAATCTCCAAACCAGTTTATCCCAAAGGTGTTGGATGGGGTTGAGCGCTCTGTGCAGGGATATTGTGTTCCTCCACACCAAACTCATCTGACTATTCCTTGCTTTGTGCACTGGGGCTGAAATAGAAAAGGGCCTTCCTCAAAAACTGTGTCCACAAAGTTGGAAGCTTGGTGTTGTCCAAAATACCTTGGTCTGCTGAAGCAGAAAGATTGCCTCTCACTGGAAATAAGGGGTCTAGCTCAAACCCTGAAAAACAGGTATGTCCCAATAGTTTTGTCCATAGAGTGTATTTAGATTGTGTGGGCGTGGTTTTGTTGCCGGTGTGTAATGTGGTGGGCGTGGCCTTTCATGCCTGCAGTCTCTCGGAGGGAGGGGGGCGGGGTCGTCGATGCAGTTGCTGCGCTGTAGTGCCGGTGTAATCTGATTCGAGAGCAGTTGGATATAAACCAGCCCGTCCCAAACCACGCGGCCGACCCTGACAGGAACACCTCATTCGTGGATGCAAAGACATTGTGCCGTCTCGGATTTAAAAAAGCGTCATTTTTAAAAGCTAAAAAACTTTTTTCTAAACGTGTAACGTCTGATTTTACGCACCGAGGGAAGATGAGAGTGTTCCTGGAGGAGAAGTCTAGCTGACACGACACGACTGCAGGTTCTGGTTCTGAGGGACAAAATTACATAGAATACGGGATTTGCGAAGCTGAGGAGGTACAGAAATCACCCCCAGTGATGGTGAACTCACCCCCGCTCGGTTTTCGAGGTTCTTTAGAGGTTTTGGACGCGCGTTAAGCGGAGGATCCAGACCGGCTGCTTTAGTGTAGAACCGGCTACCGAGCCGGACCGGCCGAGCTGGCGAGCAGAATCGGAATGAGTTCGCTTCTCCTGGGCGACGGTCTGCTCTCGGCCCTGCCTGGGGGAGGCGGAGGGGCACCCGGAGCTCCAGCAGCCGCACTCAGGAACGACCTGGGCTCCAACATCCACGTCCTGAAGACGCTGAACCTGCGTTTCAGATGTTTCCTCGCCAAGGTCCACGAGCTGGAGCGGCGGAACAAGCTGCTGGAGTGCCAACTGCAGCAAGCTGCCGAACGGGCCCGGTACCACAGCCTGTTCGCCCGGGACGTGGCAGTGCAGACAGACTCACCGCAGGAACCGCGCCTGCCCGGCACCATCTGGAGCTTCACCCACGTGTGGAGGTCCGGAGAGCGCGTCGAGACCCTCCACGGACCCGGCGTGTCCTGGACACATCCGGACGGGGTCGGGGTCCAGATTGACACCATAACGCCCGAGATCCGAGCCCTCTACAACGTGCTGGCCAAAGTGAAAAGGGAGAGGGACGAGTACAGGAGAAAGTGAGTTGGTTTGATTGAGTTGTAGAGTTAGGGCATTGCTTAATATATGTTGTATTTTAGTGTGTTTTAAGCTGCAATGAATTTAATAAACACAGTTTATGAATACAGTTTGTCTAATCCCCACTAAGCAATAGTTCATTTTGTTGTCTGTGTGTGTATGTGGGTGTGGGTGTGGGTGTAGTTATATATCATATGTCCCAAAGACTCCAGACAGGCTTTTTAAGCAGTAATTTCGGCTGCAGTTAATTTAAGGTGCATCCATTGCTGTCACATGTGTTCAGTTGCACACTTACAGCTTGTCTAATCTCTATAGAAAAGCACTGGCCAATAGAATGAGACGCTCAGGAGCAACACCACAGGAGCCTGAGGTCGCCATCCTCAGTGCCAAGTGTTGGCTAGAGGAGTATGAGGTCACCCAACATTGGGCCATGTAGAGGAGTTGCCTTCTCTGGAGTGATGGAGTTATATCCACCAATATCCGACCTCAATAATACTCTTGTGGCTGAATGCAATCAAATCCTCATCAACACCTAGTGTAAAACCTTTCCAGAACAGTAGACCTGCCTACCCCTCACATTTCCCATGCCTAGCAGTTCTTCAGTTGAGGACTATGCAGTTTTGTGGGGTTTTTTTTTGAAGCCGACTGATTCATTGCAGTGCAGAGTCTTGGCAGCAGGACAGCAAAAATGACCAGATTGCTTAGAATTGCTTAGAAGGGTGTGCTTTGATGGATAAGGGGTATTGAAGGCTCTTGGGGCAGCATAATTAATTCATGGCCCACGGCAGACGTCCCCAACTTCAGTGCTCCAAGGGTGGATTCCAGCACAGTTTGGTGGGTTTTGCTCATACAAAGTCCTGGCCATTAATTGATGAGTGTACAGTGCTCAGTACCTCCAGGACCTTAGTTGGACACCTCTGACATACAGCAACATCTCTTTGCTGTCTGAGCAATATCAGATGGTATTGGGGTGGTCCAGTAGTCTGATAGAAACAGGGAAGCTGTAGCTGCACCATACTGAATTAACTCTATGACTTAGAAGCTTATTAGTAGCAGCTCGGATGAAAATGAAGATTTCTTGTTTTTTTTTTTTTTTGTTGTAGTTTCTAAATAGAAGAATAGACTGCCCAGTAATTTCAAATATAATGTAATATACATTTATAATTAACTTAGAGCAACTCTGCATTCAGTACTTGAATTTTAAGAACTGCTTAGAAGTGAATCATCACACATTTAATGCTGTTCACTTTCATTTTCTGGGCTTAACTTTAACACAAATATTGGAAGCTACTACTGCATTTATCCCTATCCTGTCTGGATAATGTCAGATGGTATTTAGGTGGTCCAGTGGTCTGATAGAAACAGGGAAGCTGTATCTGCTGGATTAGTGGAGCTGAATTAACTCTAAGACTTAGTAGCTTGTTTGTAGCAGCCACATGGAGCTTTCTATTTTTTGTTTCAGTTTCTAAATAGATATGTTTGCACAATAGACTGCACAATCTGAATCTGGAAAGTGTATTGATCTCAGAGGAAATTGGTTATGCTTCAGCTGCACAGGCGCACAGACATGGTGACGAGAACAAAATAAAATAGAACATCTAAATATATCGTGCAGAAAATAAATATATAAATATATAAATATATTTATATATAAATAAATATATACTACTCTAAGAAATACACTGTTATGTACAAATGCTGGGTATTAATATTATAGATAAGTAACTTACAGTTAAGTGAATTACTAGTAACAGAAATAATGGTTAGAACTATGTTACTACTATAATAGAGATCAGTAATATTGACATAAGTAATGATATTTCACACGGGAAGACTATTGCACATGATAATTATAGTGGTAATGTTTCCTGGTTTGTCAGTTAAAACCACTTAAGCTTCGCTGTTTTGTGTTTACCCCAGATCAGCTAATTACACATGTCAACAGGTCAAAATCAGCAGAGATAAGTTTATGTGGGTTTTGTAGTTTTTCATGCTAATTTCAAATCTGTGTTTAGTTTTTACAGTTTTTGTGATGAAGCTAGTTCTTTACTGCATGATAGTTGGTATAATTACCATAAAATAATCTGCTGAGTGTTTTTGAAGAAACAGTGGTAGCTGACTGACACTGATCATTATATCTATGCCACAGTGTGGCCTGTCTGACTTCACCCTGAAAATATTGAAACAGTTACTATATTACTGTTTAATAAAAAAAATGCATACAAGTCTATTGCAAATCTAATAGTACGTAGAATGCAAAACGTTTATGTGACTGAAAAAACTGAAGATATGAAATCAGCATTAAAAACTGGTTTAGAAATGTGTGTTCTGGTTTCTTATGATTTTTTTGTTTACCTTGAGCTGAATACAGTGTTAGAACAAGAATGCATTGGTTTATGAGAGATCTCTTATTCGCCTGACTTGTTTATTTCTTAAGGAGAGCTGCCCGGAGGTACTTCTGTAGAGCTTTCTGCTTCTAATAAGCTGTGATTGTGCCATATGTGGGTGCTTGATCAAAGGTGATCCCTACAGACGTTTGAAGTAATGGAAAAAAGAAATGTGGGCCTCCACATAGCAATGTTGATCTAAATCACGCCTCACTGGTGGCCAAACTTCCCTCGTAGTTCCTACAGAATGTCACACAACACTGGGTTATAAAACTCCAGCAGTAAATAAAGCATGGACCCTTCTCATGTAAGCAGGGAAACCTTCTCATGTAATTGCCAAGTTAATGTGGGTTTACTTTCCTTGTCTTACTGGGTTTATGTTAAATACAAATATCGAGGCTTTGTAACACATTGAACCGTATCTGAGCAAAACAATTCGTTTTTAATTCTAATGCGTGTTGACACAGGAAAAATAGTGTTGAATGAATATGATGCATATACAAATACACAATACACACTTTGTTTTAACCTGGAGAATCTTTTAAATGATGAAACATTTAGTATAGTTATTTAAGTCTACTTTTATACTTATATTGAAATAAATTTACTATCGCTCCCTCCTCAGAGACTCCAGCAGGCTGAACTGGCTCTCTTCAAAATAACAAAAATAATTGTAACTAGTAGGTGTATTTAATGTAGTTATTTAGTGCATTAGACACACATGGTATTCCATCACATATATTGTGTTATACTGTAAATGGAGTCACAGATTGATACACTGTATGGGCAATAGTATTGAACCTGTTGTTTTCAGGGTTTGGGCTAGGCCCCCTGCTTCCAGTGAAGGGCAATCATAATGCTTCCATATACCAAGACAGTTTGGTGTTTCTCATCCACTGGACCACGGACCACTGATGGACCACAAAGGCTTTTGATTGGGCCCTGAAACTAAAATCGAGACAGGCTATTGGTCCGTAATTGGTTGTGAAAGTGACAGTTCGGTTATACACGAACGCACCACAGCACACAGTGTGAACGGCACAAAATGCATCCTCTGCATTTAACCCATTCACCAAGTGAAGCAGTGCGAACACAGCACCCAGGGAGCAGTGTGTGGGGACGGTACCTTGCTCAGGGTACCTCAGAGGTGCCTAGCGGTCTTGGGAATCGAACCCGCTTTCTGACTTTCTGATCACAGGGCGGATGCCCTAACCACTAGGCTACCAGCTGCCTCAAATGTGGACAAGTGGGCCTTGGCAACATGCTGTGATAGATAGGTGGGCCTTAATGTTGAAAAGGTTGAGAACCATTGCTCTACAGAATCCACAGAAATGCTCCAAAATCTTGTGGAAAGGTTTGCAAAAAGAGTGGAACTTTTGTCCACATAGTGTATGTTCTATACTAATCCTGTTTTGAAGTGCAGCATAAAAAACCAGTTTATAGATCTGTTTATAGACTGACAATTGCAGAAAGTGGGCGTCTGAACCTGCAACTTTGTGGTCATTGGGTTCACAGGCAAGTGTTTTAGGCCACTACCACCTGAAGCTTGAAGTTGGATCAGTCTTTGTGATCGCTGACATATGAAGCCTCACTTCATTGTAAAATGTAGATTTTAATGAGCCAACTGGAACGGATTAATTTATCTATTTTCTTTGTATGCAGCAGTTGCTAAGACCATCTCCAGTTCCTGTTAAAGAGCTGTTTCTTTACGTTAAAGCAGGTCTACACTCAGCGAGTCTACATTTGTAGGATCATCAGTCAGCCTGAGCTGAGACTAGATCTTCCTCAACAGCTTAGTGTGTCTGGACCCCTAGAAATATGAGAACTGAAACTCCATTATGGCCCTCTGAGATGAATTTCCCATTCAGATGCAGTGTGTACCTAATAAAGTGCGTATGTTGACTTAGCACTTATCAATTATGTTTCTGCTTGAAGTGACAAAACTGCAGAAACGTGACTGGAGAAATTGTCTGTGTAGAATCGTACGAGTCTATTCTTCTTGTTCGGTCCAGACCAGAGCTACAAAAACTTCCATGGCAGATAACAAGATCTAATAGAAACAAACATACCTGGTCTGGACACACAGATTAGATCAGAACTACGTATTATCATCGTCATCACACAGACCATATCTCAGCGGAATACAGTTTCACAGTGTGTTTTGTGACTTGAAGCTCATTTTCTTTGTGGGCGAACACTTTTAGGCCATCAGGCACTGGTAGTAAATTACTGCAGAATGAGGATCAGCAGACATGAATAAAACATCTCCTTGCAGGGTGATTGTCTTCAGCCAAACAATCACTTCGACTGCTGTAGCTACAGCGTGCTCCAGGCATTCGCGGGATGTCTGCACTAACACACAAACACTGATCTGAGAGCAGCTGTGAAGGGTTACAATGCTTTGTGTTGCATTTACTCTGCAGCCATCATGATGTGACCTTATATAGAACCCTTATGAATGGCATTTCATTTGGATGTCGGGAACTATTACTAATGCATGCCAGAATGACCACACAAGAGTGCTCAAATATATCAGCGGGTGGGGAGGGAAGGGAGTGTGTGTGTGTGTGTGTGTGTGTGTGTGTGTGTGTGTGTGTGTGTGTGTGTGTGTGTGTGTGTGTGT
>JBBPCW010281030.1:0-10959 GCA_037974425.1 Phenacogrammus interruptus
TCAGACTCCTGAGGTTAGATTATTGCGGGAGTTAAAACCTCAATATCGATGCGATAAAGGTTAATCGTGCAGCCCTAGTTCAGTCAATAAATGCGATATGTATAGTTTTTGATATCGCGATGACGGTAAATTTGCAATATATTGTGCAGCCCTAGTACACACCAAAATGAGACGTGTCCCGGCATGGTTCCAGTGGTGGTGGCACGCAGTTTGGATTAAGTAAACATTTGCGCTGTGAAGATTGAAAACTGGTGCGCATTTTGCATGCCACTTAAGTCTATGCGTGCCTGCGTACCACTTATGTCAACCCCTGGTAATAATTAACTTTACAGTAATAAAAACACAGGGCTTTAAGAAGAACAAAACAAAAAACATGAGATCAGCGAAACACTGGTTGCTTTGTGTCTCTTGACTGCACTAAAACATTTATACAGTTTATACATTTTATATGGAAATGGAGCTGAATTTACATTAATATTCAAAAATGCTTATTTTGTAACATAAATATTTTTCTTAATTTAGCACTAAAATGCCTGAAAAGTTATATAAGACCACAAAAAAGACATCTGCAGTTTCCACACATTTGCAGAGGTTTCCATGAACAATTATCAGTTCGGTTCTACAAAAAAAAATCTGCGAATGACTGAGACGGCGAACTCAGAACCACGACTTCGCTGGGGAACACCGTATATGGGGCTGTGTAGCTGCAGACCAGCCAGAGAGCCCATACAAATCCCTGTCAAATATATACATGTTTTATGTATGATTGTTGCATTCTTTTGAAAAGGGAAGTAATCTGTCTGTCTTCTCTCTCACAGGGCCGAGGGGAGCGGGCCTATGATATTTACTCTCGTCTGCTGAGAGAGAGAATCATCTGTGTAATGGGTCCAGTAAGTGTCTCAGCTGTATATCAAGTTGTGCTGTGGTTCTTAAGTCAATTACATTCACAATCAGTTTCCCTTTTCCCTTTTTCTCTCTCTGTTAAGATTGATGACTCTGTGGCTAGTCTGGTGATCGCACAGCTCCTGTTTCTTCAGTCCGAAAGCAACAACAAACCCATTCACATGTACATCAACAGTCCAGGTGAGAGAAACTAGTCAGCATAAAAAATTAGGGGGGGTCAAAACGACATGTTAAAAAAATTAGCGCATGCCGCTGTGACTTTGAGCACCCGGCTCGGTTCTAGCCACAGGTGCTCTGTAAAATGAAGGATGCAGACGAGAACGCACTACTCAGATGTCACGGTTCGGTGCGTACCTCGGTTTTGGGGTCGCGGTTTGGTACGGTTCACGATACAGCAAAGTTAAGCAACAAAAAGTTCTAAAGAATGAGGCTTGGTTTGTTTTCCTTTATTTTAAATAAACAGCAGTGTATTAACCAGTAAACACACACTCTTGCTTATATTTTCATGTATGGATAAGTGTTACGCCAGTAGGTGGCACTATTGCACCACACTCCGACCCAGGTTTATGATTTACTTGCGCTCTTTGGTCCCTCTGTGATTCCGTATTACTTCAATCACGTCTTCTCCATCGTACCGTATATTCTCTGACATCATGTACCGAACCATGACCCATGTTCCGTGACGGTTCGGGACGAATACATATACTGTTACAGCCCTAGAATGCACTACTCAGCCCAGTAAGTGGAAAGTTATCTTGAATTCATGCAATAAGGAATTTTTGTATAATCTGAGAACTTCAGGTCTAAAATATCACCAACACAAAGCATTTAGGAGCAAACCCGGCGGTTCGAGCTAGCAGTGAGGTGAGGAGAACACAGGTTCAGTTCCAGATTCCTCCTCAGTTCCTCCAGCCGTTGTTTGAATTGTGAAATTTAATGAAGGACTGATTGAGATAAACCAGGTTTCTGATGAAACTACAGTAATACTGGACTTCCACAAGAACTCACTGACATACTGAAGAGAAGTTACTGTAGTTATTTTTTTAGTTAATATTTAGTAATGTTCAAATACACATTCACTGCTCATCTAAACAGTTTAAAAATATTTTCATGGGTGCCTACAACTTACTGTATAAGGTATAACATTAAATGTAAATACTGTTTGATGGTATTTGAGAACCTGTTTAAAAATGACGCAGTTCCTTTACATGTGATTACCGTCTTTCATGCAGTAACATCCAGAGCCCTTTATTAAGCCCGACTGACTCTGTCTGCCTGTTTCATTTTTTCCTGAAGGTGGTGTAGTTACATCTGGCCTGGCAATTTATGACACTATGCAGTACATCCTGAACCCCATCTCCACGTGGTGTGTGGGCCAGGCTGCCAGTATGGGCAGTCTGCTGCTGGCCGCCGGCACCGCGGGCATGAGGCACTCGCTGCCCAATGCTCGCATCATGGTGCACCAGCCTTCAGGAGGCGCCAGGGTAAGACAGGAGAGATTATATTTGGAGGCAGGCCATGATGCTGGGAGCAATTTGGCAAAACATAACATCAAGAGACAAATGTGTCATTTTATTTAGTTTTTCTGAAGTTTGAGAAAGATAAAATACATAAAATATATTCACGCTTTTGCAGTATCTTTGTCTCTCCATCTATCTATCCATCTATCTGTCTGTCTATCGATCTATCTATCCATCTATCTATATAATGTATTTATAATTGTATGTAGTGTACAGGTTTTTATATAATATTTTTGTTTTAAAAGCTACATCAGTTGACAGTGATGAATCCATTATTCAAGTGGTAAAAAAAAACAAAACGTATATAATTCCTGATTTCAGGGTCAGGCGACAGACATCGCAATCCAGGCTGAGGAGATTCTTAAACTAAAGAGACAGATCAACAACATCTACTGTAAACACACAGGCCAGCCTCTGGAAACCATAGGTACAAGTTCTCTTTTAGAAATCTAGTTATTGTAATTATTGTGATATTATTATTATTATTATTGTGATTTTTGTTTTACAAACACAATCAGTATATGGAATAAAAATATCAGTGTACTGTTTGTTTAAAGATAATGTAAATGGTTAAAACAGTGTAAAAGAAGGGGACTTTTTCAGGGTTTAATAACACATTACTGCCAAATCTTTGAGGCCCAACCACACAGCGTAGCTTCACATTTGACCAGAAAGATTTGAATATTTGTTGGTGATGTAAACTTTACTTACTTATACTCAAATCCAGGATACAGTATCTGACAGTTTTTTCTTGGCTCCCTCAGAGGGTGTGATGGAGCGAGATCGGTACATGAGCCCGATGGAGGCGCAGGACTTTGGAATTATTGACAGGGTTCTAGTCCACCCTCCTCAGGCAGGGCAGGACGAGCCTGAACTGGTTCAGAAAGATCCGGAAGCTTCCACCAGCCCCACCACCCAACCAGCAGCTTCTGAACTGGCCCAGACTGGTGCCAGCCCTCCATCATCTCATAAACCTGAGCCATGATTCTGGAACTGATACTTCCATGAGGGGATGTCCGAGATAAAGAATTCCTTTATTATTATTATTTTTTTTTTTTGTAACTTCCTTTTACACAGAGTTGAGTTTATTTGATCCACTCATCTTTTATCTATGCCTTCATCTGAGTACACTTTATAGACTCCTGCCCAGTTTACTAAAACCCTTTTCATCATTGGTTTGTTTTTGACCACAGGGCTGCCAGATTGAGCGTTTACACCTACAAAAACCCAGCCAGGAGCAGATCTGGGGTCAGAAAATGACCTTTGATTACACTAATGAAGGACCATAGGCCACAGTAGTACCAGCATCATGTCTTTGCTGTGCTGAGCATGGTCAGCCACTCTTAGTATCTGTTTTGGTACTATTCCATGAGGTAGAGAAGAGCTGAAATCGTACAGCAACAGATAGGTGTTTCTTAAAAAAAAAGATGATTGTAGATTGAAGGTAGGTCTTTCTAATACACTGGACTTGGCAAAGCTGAGCTTGTTTTGTTTTTGCAGTTTCTTGGAATCCCTTATACTGGGAGGCCATACAGTTACAGTGAAGGCTGACAATATGTGGTCAAAACATTTATGGACACTTTTACAAGGACTTTGTTTCACTTTTATAAATAAGTTCTACAGAATCAGTATATGGAATAAAAACAGTGATGTGTACTCAGTGTTTCATGTTTAAAGCAAATGGTCCAAATTGTAAGAAAATTGGGGTGTTTAATATATATATTGTTGCCAACCCTGAAGCCTCATATTTCACCAGAGTTTTGAATAACTGTGAGTGATAAAAGTGTGCGGTGTTTTCTTTTTAGATTTTGTGTTCAGTGAAACAAACACTGTCCTCTATCATGTATAGAGGACAAATCTCTTAAGTACACTTTTTGCCAGAATTTTTCAGACGAATAAAGGACACACTGGTATATCTGTTAGAGAAAACAAAGGTTTATGATTTACAACCAGGCATAATCACACTAGTCTGGACGGTTGATTTTCATGAATGTTCAGAAATGTGTAATAGAAAAAAATAAATCATATGACTACCATCTACAACAACCATATGCAAGTGTGGCCATTGGTGAGCTGAAGTCTGCCCTCTAGTGGAGGAGTAGAGGAAAATCCACAGCTCATGTCCTTTTCCAAATCCCAGTTATCTGAAGTTGTTCTCCGACAAAGTGTTCTCAAAACACTAACTAAGCCAATATGGCCTTGCTTCGATATGGCATTCCTTTTGTGCTTTTGTTTTTATGGTTGATTATCTTCTGATCTAGCTACTCGGTTCCTACTGTGAGAAAAGGCCTAGTTTTTAAGTACAGATTTCCACGTCACAAAACAGAACATCCTATCCAGGCCTTCTTCTTAGCTGTGGTGGCCCAGCGTAGCCAACCCAGGCTACTCTCTTTGTATGGGGGGTAGCGCAACATGCTGATGCGCTCCAGCCCCCATCCCCGGAGCATACAGCCACGCCGGTGGCTGAACGTCTCAAAGGTCCAGCGGCCGTGATAACTGCCCATCCCACTGGAACCTGCACAAAAATAAGATTTCTTAAAAAAAAGTCAAATTTGACAAAGGCAGTCATAAACTAGTGTAGTCTAAATTCTTACATGTAACTGTTATAGTATCAGAAGGCACATGCAATTTCTTAACTGTGAAATCAGTGATGGGTCATGAAATTTGCAGTCTTAGCCGAGTTACTACATTTAGGGTTAATTGAGAACATCAAGAATAAAGAATATTGATGTAACTCTGGCCACAATAATGGAATCACCAATTTTTTTTCCTTTATAGCAAATAAACAGATATGACACAAAATAATGGTATATATCTTGTTTTGTCTGCTAACCTTAACAAGCTGTTGGACAAGAAATGTCTGCTAACCTTAACAAGCTGTTGGACTCAACTAACTGAAAGGAATCATATCTATTGTGAATTGAAGCAGCAAATAAGATTAGAAAAGTCTTTCAAGAAGGAAATAAGAGGAATAGTAGTCGTCCTGTGTCTAAAATTTGGTGCAAATGCAAAATAGAAGAGCGTTAAAGGAAAACACATGATTTGACCACAGATCATGTTAAAGTGTCAGAACAGAAAAGTCAAAGCAATGTAAAAGCCTTGAAAACAGAAAATGCACAACAAAACAAATGGAGAAACACACATTTGTGACAGAACTGATAGAAATGTGGTGAATAAAATGAGATTTACATAAAAAAAAAGAATGAAAAGGGCGTTCAGTGTTGAATATGCATGGGCTAGAGAGATGATGCCAAACTAATGAAAAATATAATGATGGATTGAAGAAAAAAAGCACATTTCTCTACTCATTTATGATTTGGGGCTGCATGCCGGGCAAAGAAGCAGAGCAATGGCCAACATCACCTCAACAGTCCATGCAGATACACAATGACATTCTGCACGCCTTTCTCTCCACTGATGGAAACTAGGTCTGGTGACGATGAAGCCATGTTTCAGGATGATAATGCATTTCGCCACAGAACAAAGCGTGTGACTCATACGTCACTTATGCAACAGCGTTATGTGCCACTGCTTATGGTGGGGGGGTGGTGGCACAAGTAGGCTACCGGACGAGAGGAAAAAAAAAATGCTAAATGCAATTTATATGCTAATTAAATGCAATTTCTAGAGTTTTGCACTGATGTTACTGGCTCCAAGTAAAATCATGCCTCCCCGCACCGCTCACATACTCTGGTTGAAACATAACCAGTTTCCTCCAGGATCAATGGAAAGTTTTTTGATTTAGATTCAGGCACGATATTTCAGCTGAATGACATGGCCGGCAAACATGGCTGGATCTCAATCTAAAGCTTATCCTTCATATGACACTAGAGCTAGTCTTTTTTTGGTTGATCATTTCTTCCTCTACTTGATCCAGTATATTTGTGAAGTCGACTCTACTGACTGTTTGGGCTGAAGATACATTTCAGTGGGAGTTTTCTATGAGACAAACAAATGTATCTTTAATGCTGTGAAAAACATGAAGGTGATCCAGGACATCACTAACAAGTTCCATCACGCGGATAAAAAAAAATCTCAAACAAGACTTTAAATAGTAAAAGACCACAATAACAAAAGGAGCTCTGACAGAAGAGCCGGTTCGACTCCATGGACGCGATTTTGGGCCATACTCTGGGAAAGAATTGAGTCTGAAACTCTGTTCCCGGACTGAGAGACACTGGAGCATCAAAACATGATGCGACTTCACTACCATCACAGTACAGTTTAGATACAGTACGGTTCCTGTAGTCCTGAGGAAAAGTGGTTTTACTCACCCACGCCCCCAAAAGGCAAACCGGGCAGCGTCATGTGAATAATTCCATCATTACCGCAGAAGCCTCCACTGCTGGTTCTCTCCAAAACTGTGGTCACAATCTGAGGGGAAAAAAGAGAAACTCTTGTTTCACCTCACACTATTAGCAAAAGAAATCTGTTGATAGATCTTGGTTTTTCTGCTTGGCCCCCAACCTGAGAATCGTCAGAGAAGACGTAAAGAGCCAGAGGCTTCTCTCTCTGGTTGACGAAGCTAATGCTCTGTTCCACAGTCTCCACAGTCAAAATGGGCATAATCGGGCCGAAAATTTCTTCCTGCATCAGAATGTCCGACTCCTCCACATCCACAATTACTGTTGGAGCTGACAGGCAGAGAAAGGGGGAATATAGAAAATAAACACAAATAATAAAATACATTATTCTTTACTAGAATTGCATAGAAAACAATTGGTAGCCTAGTGGTTAGGGCATTCGCCCTGTGATCAGAAAGTCCAGGTTCAATTCCCAAGACCGCTAGGTACCTCTGAGGTACCCTGAGCAAGGTACTGTCCCCACACACTGCTGTTCGGGCGCCGTGTTCATGGCTGCCCCCTGCTTCACTTGGTGAATGGGTTAAATGCAGAGGGTGAATTTCATGCTGTTCACACTGTGTGCTGTGGTGTGTTCACGTATGACCGAATGATCACTTTCACTTCACTTCACAATGATTAGCAATAATTCCGAAGTAATATTAGTCAATAAATGTACATCGAATAATTCATTTTTATTTTATTTAGACAGAACCGCTTACATTTAATGTAATTTACAGTTTAAGTCATAATATAAAAAACTACATAATATATGAATGCAGACACGCATTTTTAAAGGTATACTGAACACACACATGTAACCGGAGAAACTACTGACACAGTAGTGGATTATATAAAGTAACAAATTCGAAAATTCTCACATTATTTTCATAAAATATAAAATAAATAAGCATTTATTTTGACCTGAAAATATAATTATAATTCATATAATTGATCAATTTTCTTCATAGTTCTTATTGATTTCAACAACACAGCTGAAAGTCACACATTTTTAGACACTCACTCACAAAGTACTTTGTATTCACCTCAACTCAGTTAAATTCTCTTTTATTTATATAGCGCTTTGATGGGGCAGCTGGTGGCCTAGTGGTTAGGGTGTTCGCCCTGCAATCAGGAAGTTGTGGGTTCGATTCCTAAGACTGCTAAGCACCACTGAGGTACACTGAGTAAGGTACCGTCCCCACACTCTGCTCCCTGGATGCTGTGTTCCTGGCTGCCCCCTGCTTCACTTGGTGAATGGGTTTAAATACAGAAGAATTTCGTGCTGTTCACACTGTGTGCAGTGGTGTGTTCACGTATGACAGAATAGTCACTTTCACTCCACTTTTTACAACCAAGCTGTCACAAAGCAGTCCTGGTCCGTACCCCTAGTGAGCAAGGCATATGCGACAGAGGTGAGGAAAAACTCCCTCAGCTGGAGGAAGAAACTGCAGGAGGAACCAACACTCAATAGGGGAACCCGTCCTCCTGAGGTCAACCCTGAGAGAGAAAATGGGGTAGAATAACAACAGCAGGCCTTCATGAACAAGAGTATTGACAGACAGGCCGTCTATGGCTAACACGGTAGGAACCTATGGGTGTCCACAGAGGCGAATTTGTGGAAAGAGAAACTGTCCGTAAAACAATAAGATCAGGAGCAAAAATCTCTGTTGGAGCTTTAAGCAGCAGTTGCCCCGGATTGGGGTCGAGCATGTGTGGTGGTGACCTGGGGTCCCGTGGTGTTCAGTAGGGCTGAACAACTTTATTCTTGATGTGCAGCAGCTCCCCTCAGACAAAGAATTCTATTTTATTCTGTATTCTATTTTATTTGTTTCAAGAATAGTCTGAAATGTTGTTTTGGTCATCGTTATTATCGTTTCCGTTACTGAATAATATAAACACAGCTAAATAAAAATGCAGCAAATAAAAAAAACATCTCAAAGGGCACTGTATCCTGTTTATCTGTGGATCGTGCAGTTTATTGAGTATTATAATCAGATAGTACTCACCAATGTACCTGACCTCTTTAGCTCCATCTCCTCCAGTAATGACTTTGCCCTTCGATTTGGCCAGAAGTCCCATCAGTCTGTCCCAGTGTTTGTCTGTTATGATGCGACCGTAGTCCGGGCTCTCCTGAGGCTGAGATCCATAGAAATCTTTCAGAGCCTCCAAGATCGCAGGCAGGAGGGCGTCCCGTATCTTAGTTGTGCACAGAACATAATCAGGTGCAACACAGCTTTGCCCTACATTGAAGAATTTGGCCCAGACCAGCCTCTTAGCTGCAGCTTTGATGTCCAGCTGGCCGTAAACGAGGCAGGGACACTTCCCGCCCAGCTCCAGAGTGACTGGGGTCAGATGCACCGCTGCGGCCTGAAGGATACTGCGGGCCACGGCCTGGGAACCTGAGAGGACGGACAGGTTATGTGCAGTTAACCCTTAAAACATGAGAAGCACGGAACTGTGCTGAAAGCGCAATAAATAGTAAATTGTCGTCATAAGGCCAAAAAAGTGTGGAAGTTCCCCTGGTTTGTGTTGATGCTTGAGGTGTTCTTATTTCATGTAGGGCCAAAGTTATTGTAATTTAAAAACATTTAATAATAATAACCTCTACTGGGATTTTAAAAACAACCGCACACGCAAACTAACAAAGAACAAAATGGAACAAATATATTTCATTTTAGATTTTAGAAACAAGCAGAAGAAACACAAGATCTTTGAACCGGGGAGAATTTTCATGATGGTCTCCGCCCACAAGTGGGTGGGGAAAACCCACAGAGAGAGAGGGACTCCAGAGAGCGGCCGAACTGCGGCGTGCCGAGAGAAAGAGCAGCAAACGGTGAGCGTGCATGAGAACAAACACCAGTTCTAGACTGTTTTACACTGTTTATATTTACTGAAGTTTACTGATACACTATGGATTAAGATGGACATGTCTATTTAAACCCATTCAAGTTGAACTGCAACAAGATCTGTATAAATAAAAGCTTTTTATAAATAAAAAGTTTTGTACACATATCTTAGCCAAACATCCAGCAGTACTCATCTTACTTTATCTGATTCTGATGTCATACATGAATACATCAATTCACAATTTTGGATTTTCATTACATATTATCATTTAGTCCTTATAATTTAGCTTCCAGTCCTACTACATTTAAACCATGAATAATGTATTAACCTTGGTGCTTTGTACGTGGCCATGTTATCTTGAGTTTTTTGGTTCCATAATTAGTTTAACATAAAGTAAGTATTTATTCATTCTACTGTAATTAAAATGTACATTTTTTAATTAACCCATGCATGTTCTTATTTGATGTCCATGACATTACATTATTTAGAGCTTTATTATTATGAATAAATACAAAGGCTAACTGTTTTGTTGCTAATGCTAAACAATAGTCATTGTCTTCAGGCCATCTCCAATGGAAATGTTTTATTGTGCATCATGACCTGTTTCTTTGTATTCAGCAAAATCATGATTTTGGTCTTATGAACATCAGCAGTGTAGTGTCATTAAAACACTATACGTTCATGAAGTTTAAAATACCCATTCATCACGAGGATAGATGTGAGGAGTTCAGCCAGGGGGAAAAAGAAAATGAACTGCGGACTCTTACCAGTATAGAAAATATGATCAAATCGATTCTCCAACAACAGCTTGGTTTGCTCGGCTCCTCCACATATCACAGCAAAACAATCCTGTAGGACAAGATTCAGAATTCAGATAAGCGTACATACAATTTACACTGTATATAGGACACATACATTGTATCTACACTCATTGTCCGTTTAATCAGTTCCACGGACCATACAGGTGCTCTATGTAGTTTATAATTAGAGACTGTAGTCATTTTGTTTCTCTACTTCCTCTGTTATCCCCTTTATCAGTACTCAGGACCACCAGTGAGCAGGTATCATTAATGTTGTGGACCATTCTCAGCACAGTAGTGTCATTAAAAAGCGTTGCGTAATGATATATGAATATCTTAAAAGCAGAAATATTTTAAATACCCATTTATAATATGGAGAGGTGTGAGGAGGTAAAGGGCTAAAATATAAGAAAGGAGATTGTGGATACATATGATCGAATATATTCTCCAACAACAGATTGCTATTGATGTGTTATATTGTGTGTGTGTGTGTGTGTGTGTGTGTGTGTGTGTGTGTGTGTGTGTGTGTGTGTGTGTGTGTGTGTG
>JBBPCW010281039.1:0-10959 GCA_037974425.1 Phenacogrammus interruptus
TGTGTGTGTGTGTGTGTGTGTGTGTGTGTGTGTGTGTGTGTGTGTGTGTGTGTGTGTGTGTGTGTGTGTATGATTTTCCATCACTTTCCTGTCACCATGCTGCTGTCCAAAGTTCTGGGGCTCCCCAGCCAGTCGTCAGCGCCAATACTGTGGACAGCCAATGCTATGTGGTTCCACCCAGTGGCTTGCAACCACACATGGCTGGCACCAAATAACAAACTCTTCAGGGGCCACTGGTCTGACTGACCAAGGACGCCAGACGCCTGGCTTCGGCAGGCAAGCAGCATTTCCTCCACACAACTTCTGCTCTTTTCTCAACTTTTTGTTCTCCCTCCCTCTCTCCTAACCCTCTAAACAGGAGGCTGAATCACAGCAGTGCTCCACAAGACCTTACATTTGTCATACTCTTTCCACTCTGGCTTCGACCCCTTCATCTGGTGTCTGAGGAGTACTGCATTGTTTCAACACCTGAAGTCTCTCACAAATTCCCTGTTTTCTCGTCTTGTTAAAATATTTAAACTTCAAATAACATGAATAGCAAAAATTAAAGTAATAACTCTAGTATTCTATTTGTTATCTTTGTTGTCGAAAGTGAATGAGTGTAGCTCAATTTTAAATGACCACACCCTTTATGAGACCATAACATTGTCTTCCAACAAAATAATTTCTGTGTTCACTTAATTTGGAGATAATTGAACTACTAATAAAAAGTTTACATGTTAACTATTTATCTGAAGTTCAACAGACAGAACATACATTTTTTAGGATAAAAGATAAAATTACACTTTTTTACAGTGTAATTAAGGCTTGGTCTTGACTTTCTGAATCTAGGATTGGTTCTGTCAGACTCTCATATGGAGACAGTTTAGACTTGTCTATTGTTAGACTATAGTCTGGACTCTCGACTGTACAGTCTTGACTACAGCCCTACCAGTAAGGATTAATATTGTTACCCTAAACGGTAGTATTAATTAAACTTTTATAAGCTACACGTTTTCAGTTTTGCTGCATAAATATGTTTAAAGAGAAATGTATATGAATTATAGGAAGGTGTAAAAAGGGAGCTGTCATACTTGCCCTTTCAGTAAAAGGCAAGGACACTGCCTCATTAAAATTCAAGAAGGCATACAGTGAAAATGGATTACCCTCTTATCATAAAACACACAAGACAAAGGATCTTTACACACCCCAAAATTATAGTTCCACAAAATACAGAAGTCTCACACATTATCCCTTGTGTAAACTAGGTCCTTTTTTACATATTAGAAGCATGATAATTCATAATTCATCTGATGGGAATGAACATAGAGATCTTTTTTACTATTTATTCAGTCAACATTTAGAAAATGTCCTTTGACTGCTGAAATCTCCAGTTTTCCCTTGTTGCCTTATTGTTAATGGGCAATTACATAGTTCACTAGTGTAACTGAGTTCAAGAACACTATCAGTACAATCCCCTGTACAGCCTTCTTTTCACCTCTCTGTAAAGGTATCAGAGTGTGCTGTTCTGAACACTTTGCTTAAGCCAGTGCTGCTTTGTGCTATTTGTCTTACTATCCATTCATCTTCTCCATCCGTGTGGTGGGTATTATACCTGGGTGCAAATCCTAGTGTTTGGTGGTGTGTGTACGTGTGTGTTTTCATAAATGTGGAGAAGACTGGGCTCCCTGGGTGAACATTTAGATGGCAGTCAAAAGTTTGTGCACGTGTAGCTTTTGGAATGTCTTTAAAAGTGAGCATGCTTTCTTTGTCAGTTAGCAAAAGCATAATGCTAAGGAGATAATACATTCTATAATAAAATCAAAGAAACTGATGAAAGCACTACTGTGGATTTTATTAGTATATATATATATATATATATACACACACACATTATTTGTGCTACAGTAGCTCTTCTGTGAGATCAAACCAGACAGGCCTGCCTTTGCACCCTTAGTACATTAAAGAGTCTTTGTCCTTTCTTCATAAGTATTAGCCACTGCATGCTGTGAACACCCCACAAGACCTGCTGTTCTGACCCAATCATCTACCCATCCCAATTTGGCCCTTGTTAAAGTCACTCAGATCCTTATGCTGGCCTACTTCTCCGGCTTCCAACACATCAACAGCAGGAACTGAGTGTTCCCTGGCTGCCTAATACATCTCAACCCTGTGCAGGTGTCACTGTCTCATCTGTCAGTAGTTTTAACATGTTTCTGCAGAAGCCTATCAGACCTGTCAAAGCTGCAGTTTTAAACAAACTCTTACAATAAGCACTGAATAGTCCCAAAACAAACCAGAAATCAGAAATGTCATCCCGAATACATTGTGTCTTATTATGCTCCTCTGAATGATTAGTCCTTTAAACATGTTTAGGATGAAGGGTGATTTCAAATCTTCAAGTCACTGAAAATTCATTAAGCATTAAAGCAACTATACATTGCCACTGGACAGTTTACTTAATGCCAGTAAAGCTGTTCATTTGCTTGTTTACAGCTTCATATAAAACCTGCATTTATTACCATTGTAATCTGAACATCTAGAATGAAGTCAAAGAGTCCATCATAAAATGACCGGCGCTTTGACTGTGGTTGTCTCACCGCTCCATGTATCCTATATGGTCATGGGGTGCATGGTGTATCTTGACAACTTCTACACCAGCACACTGCTCTAATGTCACCTGCTATTGGTTTTACTGCACATAGAACCATTCATGAGACCGGGATTATCGGCCTGACAAGAAAAGCGGACCATGGTACATGCGATGGCTCAGAAATGGACCATTGCTTTTTGTAAAGTGGTGCAACTCACGAGATATCCCACTGTGCTCCAATACCCACAGAGCCTATAGAGGGCACTCTATGTGCTGAAAGATCCCTGTGCTGTGCTTTGTGTTCATAGGCAGTGTTGACTTGTTTGGTGCTTGTATAAAGTACTCGCCTGTCTTGCAAAGAGAAGCACTTCATTAACAGTGCGGCGGTAAACAGCTTCATTATCCAGAAGATTGTGGCACTGAAAAGGCAGCAGAAGCCCCCCCTAATCAGAAGAACTTCAGTTTTAATAGCAGTTTCCTGCTAGCATTTGATAATTTTTTCAGGGCAATGACCCAGAAGCAGTCTTTTATTTTTCTCATCAAAAATAAATCATATTCTTGTTATATAAAATATAAAATATTCTGAATATAAAAAATATAAAAACAAAATCTTAATGTTACAATGAGCTTAGTTAGGTCTAGGAGAATAAGACTGAAAAAGAACAGATCTTTTTTTTTATTATTATTTTCCTTACCTCTAGGGATCCTTTGTTTTGGTTTCCTTGAAAAGAAACTACTTCTGCAATTATAATATTTATCTACATATTTTATTACAGATTAGGGTGCAGCAGTTCTGTACTCTCACATCAATCTGTTTATCTGGTATTATGTTCATTATTATCTTCATTTTTTTGTCATTGCTGTTAATGGTTAGTAAAGTAGTAAGTCTGCCAAATGCACCAACGACCACCTTGGGGCAGCTGGTGTCTTAGTAGTTAAGGTGTTTGCCCTGCGATCAAGAATTCGTGGGTTTGAATCCCAAGACTGCAAGTGGCACCCGAATCCCACACAATGCCCCCCTGGCCCACTGCTTCACTTGGTGAATGAGTTAAATGCAGAGGAAGAATTTTGCTCTGTTGTGTGCTGTGGTGTGTTCACTTTCAATGATCGCTGAGCTAATGATCAGAACTAGGTGAATTCAGAGTATAGTTGGCTTAATTTTTCTGAAGAGCCCCTAATTATAGATGTCATTTTTGGGGGTATAATTTTGCACATAGATGCTTTATATAAACTAAACATTGGCAGATAGCTTAGTAAAAATGAGGAAATGTCAATTTTAAGGTTCTTTAAAACGCATCTTTTGACAGACAGTGTACTGGCACTGTCTTGGTTGTTTTTTGAGGGGTTTTTTTGCACTTTTTGGCACGACTCCACTCTGATGGACTGGCAATAGTGCAAGCAATCTAAGGCGAAATTCACTCTTTGAAAGTCCTCAAACAAAGGCTCTCCCTTTACTCAACCCACTTGTTCATCATCAAAGCTACACATGTTCCTTTTGTTTTTCTCCCTTCATTTTTACTTTCTCTTTTATCTCTCTCACAACCGTACATTCCACCTCTAAGATGAAGAATGTGGCGGAAGGCTGTAAACTGAGAAAGTGTATGGAGAAAACACTAAGTGTGCAGGACGGACTAGTTAATGCTGAAAGGTGTTGAATCTGTGCACACTGATGGTTTCATGTTGGGAAAAAGCACATTTAAAAATCTAAAGTCTATAGTTTTGTTTCACCTGAATAAAATACATTTTATTAAAATGTGACTATGGCCCATTTCCATAACAGAGCCAGACAGACGTATACAATCAGAGGAGGGTCTATAATGTAACTGGCACGATTTGACTAGTCACATGATTCTGTCATTTCCTCAAATACTCAGAGACAGCCTGGGCTGAAAGGTCATAGTCTGGTCATGCCAGTTAGCTTTATGCCATACAACCATGCCATTACTGTTTTAGCATGAGTTGGATTAAAACTGTCAGATGGTAAAAACCACACACTGGAGATTCATATTAGACCAAACTCAGTAAGAACTACACACTGTAGATTCACACTGTATTCCCTTTTTATGCTTTTTCCTTGCATACTAAATTAAAAATAACTCTTAGTGAACCTTGACACTCAGCAAGAAAAACTTCATCGCAGATCTGAAGAACGATAAGTGCATTCTCAGCCTCAAACTTTTTGCAGAAATCTAAACACAGTTTCCTACATTAGACACAGAAATCTAACATCATGTCAGTATAGTTTTGGCCAACAATGTGATTCAAGCAAACATACTCAATAGCCACACAGTTTTGAATAATGTACCTCGGGATTCTCTCTATCAACACTGAGGCGAATCCCGAAAAAACATCACATACAGATGAAACCATTCTGAGTGCCATTTGGAAAAATACTCAGAGAGTAAAAGACCTGCATGAATATATTGAGGTAAGTAATGTGCACTTCAGTATTTTGCACAGCACAAAGAACCTTTTTACATGTAAATGTAGGTTTCTTTCAGAGTGTTTTGCAAATGAATGCTGAAGAAATACATTTATCTTCATAGATGAGGCTGCGTTTCACCGGACAAAAGAAAGAAGGAGAAACATTGCTGGCCACAGAGTTGTGTCTCAATACTTACATGGAAGTTTCTTTGAATTATTGAATTCATGCGGCCCCTTCCAGCGAAGGACAATCTTAATGCTTTAGCACACCAAGACATTCTAGACAACACCATTAGCAAAGCTTCCATCTTTGTGGACACAGTTTTGTGGAAGACCGTTTTCTGATCCAGCATGACTGTGTCCAGGTGCACAAAGCAAGCTCTATAAAGACACGGTTGGATGAGTTTGGTGTGAAAGAACTTGACTGGCCACACAGAGCCCTGACCTCAACCCCATCCAACACCTTTGGGATGAACTGGGGTGGAGATTGTAAGCCAGACCAACATCAGTGCCTGACCTTATAAATGCTTTACAGAATTAATTGGCACCAATTCCCACAGAAACACCAAAATCTTGTGGAACGCATTCCAACAAAAGTGACAGAAACAGTAACAAAATTGGGTTTTCACCAATTATTGTATTTACATTTTGAATGTAGCATTTCATTTTGCAAAAGATCTAAGTTGTTCTAGTGAAAAACAAACAATACAATTCCAAAAACTTCCCAGTGGAATAAAACAAGGGCCTTTGTAAAAACAAGAGCATTCTTACCTTTGCTGTGGCGCGAGCTTGGTACTCTGTACAGCCATTTACTGTTATTGTCTCATGCATATACTGGTAGACCTGACGAAGGAGGAAAGAGAAAAGGAAGAGAGACAGAGAGAGTGTGTAAACACATCTTAAATGTAGGACACGTCTACAAGCATCATTAGGCACTAACATTGGGATGAGTACATGGCAGCATCAGCAGTACAGCATAAGTAAAAGCAAATTAGAAAACATGCGAAAGCACTTAGCATGTGGACCTTGATAATTAGAGAAGAGAGCAATATTCCGAAATAAGAGAATAATCGAACTCAGTGTTCCAGACTACTGTTGTTTATTTTAGTGAGAACAACCTCAGTTCTTATTCTTGTCAATAACTGTTGGTAGCACTTTACTGTAGGGCAGTTTTCATAAGGCTACACAATAGGACTGTGCAGGACCATCAGAGGGGCAGAGGCCAAAATGAACACTAGGGGGCAATTGTGTTCACTAACAAAGAATTTTGTCCTTAGGGCAAAATTTGTTAAGCGAGGGATGGTGTGCACCTTTATTTAAAAAGTACTGCTATATGAACAAAAGTGTTTGGTTTGCAAACACTTTAAACAAATAAGGACCTTTTTTAACAGCAGTGTTCCCTTTAGCAGTTATACAGCTGCAGTTGAAATATTTCTTGTAAATCTCAACTTAAGCATTAATGTAATCAAATCAAATATAAAACCAGAGCATTCACGTTTTCTCTAGTTTGTTATTGAAAAACATGTTACCCTCAGAATCCAGAGCATTACAGCTTTATAACCATTATAATGACCATAATTTCCTGATTTTGCATATTGTTAAACTGACTATAAACTCTATAAACTTAAATGGGTTATTTTTGGCAGCGTAGCAGGGTAGCATTTTTTTGACACGTATGGCAAGCATTAATCATCAGACCACCGGCGTCCAGGTCCAGAGCCACGATCATAACAGTATATTAGGCACCTTCCGGGCAACAGCAAGTTAACATTTACAAATCTGTTTTCTTTTTTTTCTGAACCGGTACCTGCAGAAGCATTTTTCTTTTATCAGGGAGCAGCAGAAGCAGTCAGTATGTTCAGAAGTGAGTGTGCCTGTTAAAGTGAGCTAAAGCAATCGAGCACAGAAAATGAACTTTCGAATTAAGAGTCATTTAAAAAAAAACTGCATTAATGCACAATAAAATAATTGTTGGCGTTAAGTAAATAATATATTTTGCTCTGCTGGTCTTCTTGATGCTGTGTTTCATTAAAAAATATATTTGTTTTTGCCAGAAGCTTCTGCTTGTTATTTCCAAACATAACTGCTAAATGCAGCATTTCAATAATATTTAGTTTATAAACCAAAATCACTGGTGATTTTATTAAGATACCACAAGAATTTACAGCTCCAAATAAAACTCTGGGCTGATATATCATATATCATACCAAGACTGTTGTGCTGCATTTATACTGAATTATCCTCTTCTTCAATTACAAAACATTATAAAGCCAAAGGGAAACATTAGGATTGTGTTTGCTGGACAATGTTGGAGCATGGTGGAGAATTGTGGTGTTTAATGGAGAACAGTAGAGTTTATAGGTAAATGATGGTGTTTAATTGAGCATATTGGTGAAAAGATGCTGCTGTTTGCGGTGGAAGGTGCTTGATGGTGCTATGGCCCCTCAAAGGAGCGTTTAAAAATTAGGGTATTAAAAATTTCTTATCAACTGTTCAATTAAAGAAAAACAGTAATCAATTTCACAATAGTGTCCTCAATACTGGCCACCTGCAGTGTCTGGGCTGTTTGAAGGACTTCCAGCTTTTGTCTAATTAGCTGGATCCTGTGGGCATGTTGGCTACAGCCGCACTTTCCCGCTTTGATCTGTGATCCAGCACCTCCAACAGCATTTCAGCTTCTCCAGCTGTGAGTATAATCACGGCTCTGAAGCATCTGCTCAAAGTGACAATAACCCAGCAACATCCACAGAAAATGTAAAGCACAGCACATCTTTTTGAATGCTTTCTTTACAGAAACAGCACAAGCAAGTTCAGTTTACAGAATGTGTGAAAGCTCCAAGTTTGCTGATATTGAAAATCAAATAATCAGAGAAATAGGAAGAGGCCAGTTAGTGTTATTCACATATTAACTCCAGTTATAGTTTTCAAGCAGTCACAACCTCAATCTTCAGCTTGTCTCCAGGGTATTGGGCTTCTTGTCATTAATTGAAATTGTCTTAAAAGTCACCCAGAAATCAATACTGAACTTTTTTACGCTGTTATCTAAAGCTCCAGTTCATTTTAAACATGTTCACGATATCATGCCACTAAAAAGAATCCCTTTCAAAATGTACTGACTTTTGTAACATGTAACATGTCTTCCAGTTTCTGGTGATACCATGTTTCACTTTGAAATACGCCACTGTTTGAAATACACTGTAATTTTAGATTTAAATGTAAACTTTTTAGTTTTAATTTGACTACTTTGACAGTTTAAAGTGGTCCGTCTGTCTTTGCCAGCCTTTTCATACATAAATGCTGAACGTTAAAATGATTTTTTTGATGTCTGTAAGCCTAAATCGTACAAGATTTGATCTGATACCAATAAAAAAGACAAAACCGAATATTTAAAAAAAAATCTTTTTATTGTTTCAGGCAAGAACACATGCTGCCTTTATTTACTATCAACTATCACTGTAGCCAAGGTTGTAAAAATACCATACATATATATTATAATAAATAAGCTGTCATAAAAACTTTATGTAGATGCCATATAACCTTCCAAATGCATGCACACACAAACATCACATGTCCAAAGGTTTGAAGACACTCACTCATCTAGCATTTCTTGTAAAAGTTATTGGTTGAAGCTACACTGATATAGCCTAATGCTATGGGCTTTATACCCATTTAGTCTACGCTTGGGATGCATATTTTTCGATGTTTGCCAATTGGCCATTCTTTTGATGTATTGCTGTGATATCTTTAGCAGCAGATCGTTTGGAAGCTGTAACGTGTTTCAGAGATTCTCTGACCTAGTTGTTTAGTCATCACAATTTGGCAAAATTGTTTTTTTATTGCTTGTAAAACATCAACTTCAAAAAGTTGATCAACCACCTAATATGCACCACCTCTTGACAGGTGCCATTATAATGGCATAATCAATGTTATTCACTTCACCTGTCAGTGGTTCTAATGTTATAGCTAAACAGTATTGAACGTACTTGTAAACAACTGCTCTAACAGTCAAATAAGGACTTCTGGGTACAGCATAAATGTTTTCTGTACCAACAGCGACAAAGAATTAGCACCAAATATGTTGTTTGTTCCAGACTCAGAGTAGATAGGGGCAGAAGCTTGGGGGAAATCAAACTAAGTGGCTTAAGGTCAGTGCCGAAGCGCTCTGAAGCTGGTGTCAGGTTTTACATCTCCTCTGCACACAGAGGATTAGACTCTACAGTGTCAGCAGCGGCAAAATGTTCACCAGCTTCAGTTTGACGTTAATAGCTTGCAGACTTGCTACAAAAATGTATTTTCTCTAATCACACTCACTGAGATGACATTCAAATCAAACACTTTTAAAAACTTTTAAAATGTTTTTCTATTTCACAGTTAGTTTTAGGCTTGAGGCTGCTCTCTTGGTAGAATAAATAAATAAATAAATAAAGCTGTAATCTTTTATCTGCTGTCTTTTATCCAGTGCTAACAGGGAACAGATACATTTCTACATGTAATTCCCAAATCCATTTTAAGATTAACTGTAGAAAATATCCAGCAATCGAAAGAATGAATGAGGTTTAGATGGGTGTCTGTGTGTGTGTGTCTCTAACTGTGTGCAGAAATACATGAATATCAATAAAGGTCAAGCTATTTTGTTTGGTAATGTTTTTGTAGCAGAAAATGGTCAAACCTCAAACAGGACTTCTGTTCAGCTCCTGAACAACTAACAAAGAAATCCATTCATTCTTTCTAAAAGCAAATATCATCGATTTTTTCCTTGCTTTGTTTCCTTAAGAGATCCACTTACGACAACTAAAAACAAACAACAAGGCCGGGTACAAAAACTGTGGAACAAGATGTGTTTCAAAAAGATATTTTCGTGGTTATTAAAGGATCACTCTGCTACATTTCCCATGTATTTTTTTTTTATCCTGATTTATACCATTCTATGTATTACAAACTGTCATAACCAATTTTTTCATGATAATTAAAGCTGTTTTAATTAACATGCCGTAAAGGCATACGTAAATGACCTTTGCCCAGACTAACTATCCTGTATTGCACAGTGTATGCAAATCTGCTGTTTTTGTGACATCAAAATACAAAAAATTCAAAAAAATTCAGCAACTCGGTATTTATAAAATTACAAATACATTTACAAAATATGTTTATTACTGGCACTCAAAATATCTGGGTAAATATTTTTGGGTAAACCGGTAAATGTAAGTGAAGTGTAATCGCACACACTTATTTAACTAATGTTAAGATGACCTAAGTATTTAGGAAATTTTAATCAGACATTAACGACTGTCTGTTTAACACGTGTATAAAAATGAGGTGTATATAAAAGTATCATAGGGCTCAAATCACCATGGGAATGACTTAAGAACATTTCATTGTAAAGTGTGTTTACTTGCACAAATCAGGGAATGGATCCAAGGACATAGCTGTTTGGAAAATGGTCAGAGAAACAGAAAATCTCAAAAGATCCATTTAGTAGCATCTGTGCTCTCCAAATTCACAATAAGACGCCATCTCCATGCCAGTAAACTGTGTGGAAGGTCTGCCAGAAAGAAGCCTATGCCACAAGCAAAAGTGTGGAGTTTGCCAGAATTTTAACTGGGACAGGGCACTGTAATCAGATGAAACAAAAACTGAGCTTGAGGTGGGTTTGGCATGGAAAAAAGACAGTTTCAGAGAAAAGAGCCTAATACCAGGCGTTAAATATGGTGGTGGCTAGGGCTGGGCGATTTGGCCTAAAATCAAAATCTCGATTAATTGAAAATTTTAACTCGATTACAATTAATGAACAATTATTTTATTTATTTTTAATTTTTTTTCCCTCATAGTTCACTGACAAGTTGCTCAGTGTTGTCTCAGTGTTTAAGATTTTACATTTACATTTATGGCATTTAGCAGACACTTTTATCCAAAGCGACTTCCATTCCCTACCTACAGGGGGCAGTCTCTCCCTGGAGCAACTT
>JBBPCW010281099.1:0-10955 GCA_037974425.1 Phenacogrammus interruptus
ACACACACACACACACACACACACACACACACACACACACACACACAAACACACAAACACACAAACACACACACACAAGTATTTTTATTATAAAAATTCAATTTAACAGTCTCTTCTGAGGGGTTATTAACCCTTATAACTCATACTGATAAAACTTTTTATATTTTATATTAATGATTTCTTATGCATAAGTTTGGGTGGAAAGCGCATACCTGTTGGTGGAATGTTAATCAAAGGTAAATATTATCAACCACATAAGTAATCATAAAAATGACAAAATTCAACATATTATGAAAGAGATTTGGGGTTTTGTTTAAAATGGAGTGGAAATAAATGTTACGCATTCATTCTTGTCTCAGTGAAGCCCCCTCTCTGCAGTATGGCAGTTTCACACAAGGAAGGAGTGATCACAAACTAAACTAGTGGCGACATTTCTAAGCTCATGTGGTTTGCCTGATGTTGCCGTGCAGCAAAGGCTCCTGGGACAATTACAAGCAACTCATGAATATGTTCAGTAATTATCTGTGATTAGCATGCTGAGTTACGTATGCATGAGACGCAGGATGAATACTAAAGGGACTGATTGGGGGCGCTCTTGACTCCCCTTATTAGCCCGCGTTTGATCTTATTACAGCAAAGACAGACAGACAGAGATAGAGAGAGAGAGAGAGAGAGAG
This sequence comes from Phenacogrammus interruptus, assembly GCA_037974425.1. Lineage (NCBI taxonomy): Eukaryota > Metazoa > Chordata > Actinopteri > Characiformes > Alestidae > Phenacogrammus > Phenacogrammus interruptus. The sequence goes on from JBBPCW010281099.1 coordinate 678, forward strand.
ACAGAGCAAGAGAGAGACAGAGAGACGTAGAGAGAAAGAGACAAAGAGAGAGAGAGAGAGAAACAGAGAGACAGAGAGAGACAGAGAGAGAAACAGAGAGACAGAGAGACTTAGAGAGACAGAGAGAGCGAGACAGAGAGACGTAGAGAAAAAAAGACAGAGAGAGACAGAAAGACAGAGAGGGGGAGAAACAGAGAGACAGAGAGATACTACCTCATCAACACTTGACCAATGAAGCAAGTGTTAACACATTCCTTAAAAAATAACGATGTAGCATGTTGCATTAGATATAGCATTTTTTTTACTGAAGTTGACCTCTTTACAAAAGCTTATATCTTCAAAAGGGAAACTTTAAAGTAAACAGTCCCTTATAATCGTGGGTGAACACAGTACAGCACACAGTGTGAGGGTACCTCAGTGATGCCACTAGCAGCCCTAGGATTCAAACCCACGGTCTTCTGATCGCAGGGGCAACCACTATTCCAACTTATAATTGAAGCTATTGTAAAACAATTTATTTCCAAGTAATATTGGTTCATTTCTATTGAAATTTTGTAAAATGCAGCCAGTGCGTTTTTCAAAATAAAAAGTAAAAGAAAATTCAGTGGTGCTACTGTAAAGCTCAATCTAGCTAGATAGCTTGTTATGACAATGAAAATAACAGTAACAGCAGTGTCTGTAATATACAATACTAGGCCTATAATTTTTTCTCAGCATTTAACCAAGTGAAGCATTCGGCAGCAATGGGGAGCAGTGTGTGGGGACCTCAGTGGTGTCACTAGTACCCACAACCTTCTGATTGCAGGGGTAATACCCTAACCACCAGGCCACCAGCAGTCCCAAAGCATACGGACAACAACTACACATTGAAAAATTTCAAATTGAATGTACTGCTTTACAAAAATACAGTCCAAAGTAAGGGACAATGTCACCACAGTCAGACCAGCTTCATTTGCACGGGTTATCGACTGACATTAAGAGAGATCACAAGATCACGTCTGCCCCTCTGAGACTGGAGCGACTGCACCTGGTGCAAAACAGATCACCCACATACTCTTGAGTAAATAAATATTTGCAAGAAGAGAGGAGAGAAGAGATCAGCAAAAGTTCTACCCATATTCTTGGATAAGATTTTAATAGGAGTGTGTTCAATATTTATCCAGTTTAATGTCACAGTCTCTGGGAATAAGTACACCCATACATGCACACACACAAAATTAACAAAAGCAGCAATGCCCAGTGGGCTGCAGCTGTAATTTACAGAGCCCTCTTCATATTAAAGTTACTACATCTGAAAAGAAGGCAAGAAATGCCTTCGTAGCCAAAATCTTGCTGCCAAAAGATCACATATAATAGTGTGTGTGTGTTTCTGTGAGCGTGCATGTGGATTGCGTGGATGCATGGATGTGCTGTGGGTGCCAGTGCCTGTTTATTAGTCAGTGGGCTGCATACTTCAAACACACTCATACATACACTTGCACGCACACATGCATGCATACATTCATACTAATGTATAACATCAATGTCAAGCGGAATGACATGAATACAGTCATATGGAAAAGTTGAAACACCCCCAAACAAATGACATATTTTGTTGCTTGTATAACTGAAGAGAAGTACACATCCTCCTCAGAGAACGCACTTGAATATAGGAATGTTTTGAGAAATTTACTGCACAATGTTTTGCTGAGTTTAATGTTAAAGTCCACCTGCCATAATTTTGCACAGTCCAGATTATTATATATATTTTCCCCATTATGTTACAGTCAGCAAATAAACAGTAACTGTGCACTAAATTTGGCATGGAATTTTAGAGGGTTGTCACATGCTCTGAGAGTGTAGCGAGGCGCAAACGCAGGGTTCCCTTTGTAGGTTTTGTTAGACAAAACACAAGCTCAAACAGAAGGAAACTCAAAGAGGCATGAGGGCCCAAAAAACAAAGCATGAGGTTGAGTGAGGGTAAGTGTGAGGATTGACCAACAACTTAGGCAAGAATCTCTAGTACTTAAATACAGAACAGACTAAGACAGAAACCAGTCACCATGGTACTATATGTTATGTAAAACATTACATATGATTATATGGTATATAATAAATATTTCATGTTGTGTACGTATTATGTGTATTACGTATTATATTATATGAGGGACTTCCAAAAAGTTTCCACACTAGCTTGATAGTTTCCACATCTATCAAGATACCTCTCTTCGCAGTGCAGTTGTACCAACATTTTAATACTATCAGGAAAAGGTTTTTGCCAGAAGGTTGCTTCTACATCATCATCACATGAAAATCATCTCCATCTTCAAGCTTCTCTAAGCTTCAAAAAGGTCAAAATCAGGTTCTAAGCTCTCAGACACACTCGGTTTCTACTTGTCCAGCCTTTCCCACTTCCAACCAAAATATGGAAAGTGCAGAAACTTTTTAAACGTCCCTCATACATTACATATTATATAATAAACAAAATGTTGTTTGCTACATACATAACTATTGGAAGTCGAGATGCTGAGAATGTAGCACCCCTAGTAATTCTTAGCATTCCTGTTTCAGGGACTGTTACATATAAATTAAAACTCACTCTCGCACTCTGTTGACACAAGTGTTATGTATTCCTTTGCAGTGAAAGTCCACAGCCATTTATAAATGTTACCCATGTGCTCTAGTCACTGAAAGTGTGTCAGTGTGTGTGTGTGTGTGTGTGTGTGTGTGTGTGTGTGTGTGTGTGTGTGTTTTCCCTGGCATGTTCCTCTAGACGTTTCCGTTGCCTTTGCATATGGAACATCAGATCTCCTCCATTCACATACTCAATCACCAGAAACAAGCTAAAGAACATATGACATACAGGTGAAAAATAAACACAGAGCAAAGTGGTTGCTGCCGTTTAAAGCTGTAACATTTGTTTGTCCATTTTTATGTGTCAGAAACCACATAAACAAGTTTATTTCTAATTGTATGTTTTAGGTGATTGCATAATTTCCAACTTTAGACACCAAACTTGTCTTACAGTAAAGAAAGAAACAAGTTCAAATATTTCAGAGACAAGATTTGGAATAAGACATCTGGTTTGCCAAACTGTCAAAATATGCTCTTTAACTTACACTATATGGACGAAAGTGTTGGGACACACTGCTTAATTCAAGGTTTGAGCTATAGGCTTCTTATTTACAGTGAAGGCCAGTCTTAACGCTTCAGCAGACCAAGACATTTTAGACAACGCCATCCTTCCACCATTGTAAACACAGTTTGGGGAAGAACCTTTTCTATTCCAGCATGACTGTGCCTCAGTGTTCGGTGTGGAAGAACTTTACTGGCCTGCACAAAGTCCTGACCTGAATCCCTTCCAACAGCTTGGGATGAACTGGAACAGAGATTGTGAGTCAGTCCTTCTTGTCCACCTGCAGTGTCTCAGAAAGGCTCTGAAGTACGAACGGGCACAAATTCCCAATATTCCAAAATATTGTGTAAAGCCCTCCAAGAAGAGTAGAAGCTGTTATGGCTGCAAGGGGGACCAACCCCATATTAAAGTCTATGTGCAATGTCATTAATGTCCCTGCTGGTGTAACGGTCAGGCCTCCCAATACTTTTGTCCATATAGTGTATTTGTAAGTTAAAGTAATTACTGAGCAAAAATGTTATCTTGGAAACTGACTGCATACAGAGTAGCTGACATCTAAATGCTATTGTAATATATTGTAACTTAGATTGCATACACTGGCAAAAAAGTGGCCAGTTTATGTTTATGCATTATATTCTAAGCACCAGTTTCAGCCACAATTTGGAGGGATCCTGCTCACGTATTTATGTACAAGACTTGAGCACAAACCTAAAACCACAAATAATGATTAATGAGCATGAAAAAATGCTGAATGCTCTTTTTGCTCCCTAATGTATATGCAGTAAAGGGGTGGGAGCTCACCATACAAGGAAGGACTGCAAACATAAAGCACAGATTACATGTTGTGCACGATTTCCTAGAGTTTAATTAGGATTTGCATTTTAAATCAGCTGTAAATTAGTGTCATTGTCTTAAATGCATGCTATAACAATGACAGCAGGAGACACAAGCCTCACATTTTGCCATCAAAATAACCTTCAGATTTCAAAATCAGACATTAGCGAATGAGAACATATAAAATGTTCTGCAATGCAATGCCATTCAGATTTCATTACTGTTTACCCTTTCTTTTGTTGTAGCAGGATTTCACCAGTGTAGAATTCATTTTGATAAGAAGGAATTTAATTTAACAGCACTTGGCATCATCACTGAACTTTGGTTTACTCTTTTGTTGTAAGCTTATTCACTCCTTCACTATTCTGCTTCATCATTTAAACTCTGCACCTCACGAGAGACTTTATAAATTTGAAATTGATGGAAATTGATGGAATTGATGGAAATGGATGACTTTGTTATAAGTACTACAATGTGTTTGTAGCATTATAGTGAATAAAGTGTAAAGAATGAAATTGTTTTCCTTACCGGCTTTCAGTCTGGAAGCAGGAGTGCAGACCCACGAGGAAGGGGTTGGTGGAGGCCTGCTCAAACACATGCTTCTCCGTCTGCACCCAGTCTATATCCTGCACCACAGAGGACAGACATTTGATACGTTGGCACATTATTTGAAAATAATATAAACATGTTTATTTATGTGTAATAAATTATAATCTAAATTTGCACATTTTGTTTGTAACATATAGCTACAAGATGGTATATGGCATTGGTGCTCAAACTGGTCCTCGTTTGCAGTATCTATATATTTGCACATTTTTGGGAGAAAGAAAAAAAAAACAGGTCCGACCATCTAGGGGTCCTAGAAGACACTGCTAGACTCAAAGGGTTCCTTACTCTGCACAACTGAAGAGGACTAGAACTATGGAATAACACACTCTACAGTCACACACACTGCACCTTTCTCCTCTTTAACACAGCAGGTAGGAAAGAGAGAAAGTGAAAGAGAAAAAGAGAGAGAAAAAGACATTTCAATTCATAGTAAGAAAAAACACCAACTGTTTTATCAAATAGCTTAATTTAGAACTTAATGCTTACAACTGAATTGTGTCATGATGCTCCCACCTCTGTACTTTCCCGGTGGGTGTGGTGTTTTCAGGATCAAACACACAACCCTTTGTTCTCCAAACTTGATGTGTTGAATTTTTTATATCTGACCAGAGTATATTGTCCCAAAAAAGTTGGGATTTGTCTGAATGCTTCTTTGCACATTTTGGACAAGTATTTCTTTGCAGCGCTTTTCAGAGTTTGCATGACTGCCATTCATTGTTTATTGCTTTTTTTATTGGTTTGTAATCTTTGACCATTTTGTGTCTGGCTACCATAGTCTACTTGGCACACATAAACTAGATTACTTCCAGTGAGGGGTCATCTTAATGCCTCAGCATACCAAGACATATTGAACAACTTAATGCTTTCAACTTTGTGAAAACTTTGTGGACTAACTCCATATTAAAGTTTATGTATTTGAATGAAATATCATTAAAGTCCCTGTTGGTGTAACGGTCATGCGTCCCGATATTTTCTCCATATTTTGTATATAATAATAATTATAACAAGTATTATTATTAATAATTCTAACTATAGTTTAACAAAAATATAATAATTACTAACACCAAAAATAAGTGCACAAAGGCAAAAAAGTGATTCTGATTCTACTCTAGCAAAGTTCTGTCTAGCGAACTCTCTCATGCTAGTGTTCATTATAAGCTTAAAGCTTATAAACTATCGTACACATACCATCCCTATTGGAACCTAACATATAAATAAACCCTGATTATAATTTCAGCATAGCAGTTATGTTTCTCTCCGTTAGGACCTAACTTGCTGACTCTTTTTTCTGTAGTGCTTTTCTTTCTGATGGTGTGCATAGAAAAATACATAAATAAGTAAAGAGGTTTGGTCAAATTCATTAATTATTAGGCACATTACTACGCTGCCCACTAAAGGCACTGCAGTACAAACTCATTCTCAGGCTCTATAAGGTCATTTTGCACACAAAGTCCCATATAAGGCCTTAATGCAAACAAACAGGATTCTGATTGTACAAATAATGACTTGAAATATTTCAATCAAAAACAGCACATTAATATATACATTCCTTCGTTTGAACTTGTATGTGGTGTATGTGGAATACTGAATATCTGACTGTGTGTGCAGAATTTTAGTGCACCCATGGTGCCAGCTGGTGGTGAGACATTGAAATTGTTCCAAGTAAATAACTGGATTATGGGTGACTTTTAATTTGAAAACCAGTCAGAACCTTTCATTATATTTAAACCTATCTGAACTTTTAAATTCAGCAAAAAATGAACCAAATACAGTTCAATTTACTTCATCTAAAACGTTGGTATTTTTGGGTGATTTTTTTTTTTTTTTTAAATATTTTTTGTCGTTATAGTTGAAAGATCAATATCCTCTCTTGTAATATTTTAAACGTGTTGACATTTAAGCTCTATAGCATCACGTGTGGGTCAGGGGTGATTAGGTCTGGGTTATTAGACTATAACCTAAAATATTTTTAAATTAACACCCGGTTTCAAGTAAAGAGAGATTTGGATGGTTCAACATAGGTTAATAAGCCAGTTAGCTTTTGTGTTTGGCAAAGTCTGTAGAATTAATACTTTTGTTGCTTTTTATCCAATCATTCACCAAAAACATCAAATTCACCATCGCTAAATAAGAATTTGTGCATTCTGGGTGTGCTGTATTAGTTTTGATAACACAGTGTTTTGATATACATTGATCATCAGGTTAGGCTACCCATATGAATGGTACCTATCCAGCTAAAATATATTGGTGTCAAAGAAATTGCAAACAAATTGTCATGATTTTCTTTAACAAAGATGCATTTTGGTTATTTAGTGGTGCTTTGGACCCTTGCATCTCCACTTTGCTTGTTTAAAAAGTGGATCTACCCAAAAGCAGTGGTCAAAACTCAATCTATGCCTTTGAGTTTCATATCTAACTCAATTTGATACACTACCCTTGAAACAGCAACTATCTGTAATAGCACACCTTTTAGGTGGACCTACAGTGTACATGGAGCTAAGAAAAGTGAAAGCATACGGTAATCAGGTACAACATTACAGGTGACAGGTGAAGTGAATACCCCGTTACAATGGCACTTGGCAAGGGGTGAGCTATATTAGGTGACTAGTGAATTCTTCAAGATAATGTTTTGGTATCAGGAAAAAGGATCAGAGTGACTTTGACAAGGGCAACTGTGTCAGTACATCTCCAAAACACCAGGTTGAGTGTGGTGTTCCCAGAATGCAGTGTTTCACACCTACCAGAAGTGGTTCAAAGAAAAGACAAACAGTAACCTGACGATTGGGTCACTGGCTTTCAAGGCTTAAAGATTTGTGTGGAAGCAAAGCTGGTGGTCTGGTGGTTAGGGAGATGCCCCTGCCATCAGAAGGTTGTGGGTTACATTTTCAGGACTGCTAGTGGCACCTCTGAGGTGCCCTTGAGTAAGGTACTGTACGCATACACTGCTCCCTGGACACTGAGCTCAGCCAAGTCTGACCAAACTGGTATCAGGCTCCTGCCCTCAACTGCGTAAGGACATCACATGTCCTACTGTTACCATGGACCAACAGCTCACCTCATCGTCATGCACCAGCTCCTTCTTCACCACCTTCATGGCGTAGACATGCTCATTCTTCTTCAGCCGCACCAGCAGCACTTTAGCATAACTTCCTCTTCCAATCACTCGGATCAGATCAAAATCAGCCAAACCCAAACCCTCTGAGATCTGGATCCCCTCCATTCCATCCACAACAGCCTTCAGGTCCTGCACAAAACACACACACACACACACACACACACACACGCACACACAATTTGTATAAGATCTGGACTATATTATACGATTACTGTGTTTTTATGATCAGTGTTGGATTTCCAAAGTATCAATTTTAAAGAAGTAAAAATGTGCTGAACTTCCATGTCATCATTGTTTTGTTGATTATTCATCAATTATTTTCACATATTTTTAGAGGTAAATGTAGTTTATATACATTTACCTCTACCTATTTGTTTTTATGATTAACCCAGTTTTTCTTTGTTACTGAAATGAAAGGAGCTACTGTCAAGACAAACTCTATATAAGTGAGTTTGTTTTGACAATGTGTTAATCTTACACTTGGCCAATAAAACATAACCACATACACAAAATAATGACAGTAATCCTCACCTCAGAATCATCCTCAGGTTTATCCACCTTACGGTTGTGCGGCAGGAAGGGTACTGTAGGAGAAAGAGACAGAAATACAGAGCTTGGTCATCACAGCTTGGTGTGGTAATTGTACAGTTTCGGATCAGAACTAGCAATCAGAACTCAACCAAAAACTGTACCTGCCATAATATTGTATTCATTCATTCATGTCTTGTCCTTTTATATTGTTACTCCATTTCTCTAAAGCCCTCCTTGCACTCTGTGTATTTTGTCCTATGCAGTCTTGTGGTGTTTCTGTTTTTATTCTTCATTTGCACCATGGTCTTGAAGGAACGTTGTTTCATTTCACTGTGTATTATGTGGCTGAAATGATATTAAACCTACCTGACTTGCTCACTGCTTTAATTATCCAGGCTAATGTTTAGTATTGGAAACACAGTGTGTCATGTGTATTTGGCTGAAATAGCAATAAGTCTACTACTTGACTTGACTTGAGAAGTCACATAATAAGTGGCTACTTTTGTTCACACATGTTCTTAATGTAAATATGCCTGCTGCTGGAAGGTCACAGAGTTTGTAAGGGCTATACCTAACCAAATAGTAATGCAAAGATCAATGAGCTATCAAAACAAGCCCAGGACTAGAGTTCTAGAGTATTATCATTAAATGGGTTATTTTAAATGGAAAAGAATGGCAGCTCTGCTTAGAGAAAGCCAAGGTCAATGACTGGAGAAGGCGTGTATTAGTCAGCCCATGCACTACGCAAAAATGTGGGCTTTATAAAAGAAAATCTTCGATGAAAAATGCCAGATTAAACCCAGTTGAGTTTGCCAGAAGGCATACTATTGATTCTCTGGATTCAAAAAATGTTTTTTGGTTGATCTTGACTTTGAATGTAGCTCTTTGTACCAGCGCTTCAGAGAACTTAAAATGGAGGGATTTAGTATGTGCAGCTAGTATGAGCTAGTATGTTTAGTCAAATGCAGTAAAAGAAACAGTCCAATGTGGACACATTTTGAGGAAGAACCTTTTCTATTCAAGCATGACTGTGCCCCAGTGCACAAAGGAAGCTCCATGAAGACATGGCTGGATGAGTTTAGTGAGGAATAACTGACCACAATCCCATCCAACACCTTTAGAATGAACTGGAACAGAGATTGAGAGCCAGGCCTTCTCGTCCAACATCAGTGCCTGACCTCACAAATGCTCTACAGAGTGAATGGGTGTAAATTCCCACAGAAACTCAAAAATCTTGTGGATAGTCTTCCAAGAAGTGTGGAAGCTGTTATAGCTGCAAAGGGGAACCAACTCTATATCAGAATCAGAATCAGAATCAGAATAAGCTTTTATTGCCAGGTATGTTCACACATACGAGGAATTTGTTTTAGTGACAGAACTCTACAGTGCAACAAGATGACAGTGACGAGACAAGACACAGGTAATAAACAGCGTTATATACATAAATACAAAATAGTGTGCAAAATAGCAGGGACACAATATATATATTAAAAAGTGTTCATAACAGTGACATTGTTAAGTGTTCATGTTAAGAGTTCATGACACACAAATAAGGTCTATTTGAAGGTGTATTTGAAGGAAGTGTCATAAAGGTCCTGGTTGATGTCATGGTCAGGCATTCCAAATATATTTGTCTATATAGTGTATGTATGCACAGTTTTGGAGCAAAAATGTGGACCATATGATGTCTAGAACACCAGGCTGAGAAACTCAGTTATTTGATTAAATGTCAGTCACTCAAAGCTACATGTAATATCACAGTCAAATGTATGTCATATCACTAAACCGCAACCTTTATAAAGAATTCAAAGATTTGTGAATACGTACTGTTAAGCCAATGAAAATGCCACCATTTTTGTGTAAATTTCCAAGTGACCAGCAGAGGACAGCAGAGACTGCAGTGTGTTTGAAACTGTAAGTCTATATGATAATACACATGGGTGTATGATCTGGGACAGGCCCTAAGTCACTTGATCTTACTAATCACACACATGCATATGCGCACACACACACACACACACACACACACACACACACACACACACACACACACACACACACACACACACACACA
>JBBPCW010281113.1:0-10954 GCA_037974425.1 Phenacogrammus interruptus
GTGGAAGTAGAAGGTGGTGTTTCTGATAAAGTGTCCAGTGAGTGGAAGTAGAAGGTGGTGTTTCTAATAAAGTGTCCGGTGAGTGGAAGTAGAAGGTGGTGTTTCTGATAAAGTGTCCAGTGAGCGGAAGTAGAAGGTGGTGTTTCTGATAAAGTGTCCAGTGTGTGGAAGTAGAAGGTGGTGTTTCTGATAAAGTGACCAGTGAGTGGAAGTAGAAGGTGGTGTTTCTAATAAAGTGTCCAGTAAGTGGAAGTAGAAGGTGGTGTTTCTGATAAAGTGTCCAGTGAGTGTAAATATGTGTTTCTGTTGAAGTCACTAGTGCTTTTTTGTTAAGGCTAGAGTTTCTGATAAAGTCGCCCGTGAGTAAAAGTACAAAATACTTGTTTTTTAATTCAATGGCAAGCTTGGGCCTGGAAGCTTTTGGATCCTACCTTATTTGAGACTGATAGCATGCACTATAATCAAGTTACCTATTAAAAGTATTGGGTAAAGAATAAAACAGGCTGGGTTGTGTCTTTATTGAGCTTCTATCTCTGTTTGGGACATAGTGGTACAGATTGCTATCAAAAAACCTTACAGTAAACTTTGTAATGAAGGAACATTGCTTCAAACTCTTCTGCGGTGGAGAATAAAGCTAGAAATCTATTGGTGCACAGAAGGAAGGGGAATAAAAACAATGCGGAGCTTCTGCACTCTGAGCCTGCTAACTCCATCTCCAGCCACTCTCCTGCTCCGTTAACTTTCACGATCATCGAGTCAATCATATAGAGTCTTCGGCAGCCTGCGCCGTTTAATTTACAGGCTGAACAAAGACTCTGTCATAACAGTAAACCCGCAGCTGCTGTGCTGCTCTCAGCTCCGGCAATACACTCCCAACGACTCTCGCACTTACTGCAACCAACTCATCTGTCATAATATTGACACAACAATGATGCGGCTGGATTGTGACATAAAACAGAAAAGAAGCTCCATGGGTGGGGACTAGACCACTATGTCCCAAACAGAGATGGAGGCTCAATAAAGATTGACAGAATGAGCCACGACCCAACATGGGTCACTCTTTTACCCGATAATTTTAATCGCATTTGTGTCAGATCAATCACTTTTATACAAAAGTATGAACAATCCAGTCAAATGTGAAATGGGGATTTGGGGTGATGCCTGTAGTGCCTAGTTGTAGCAGCTCAAAATTCTGCATCACACATAACTCATAAGGCTCGTTGTTGTGCGTGGGTGAATGATGGCTAGTCCATAGTTTCAGCACAAACTGCTGAAAACATTAATGCTGACTTTGATAGAAAAGTCAAAGAGCATGCTCACAACTTACAGGGCTTGGGGCAGAACCTCAGCACCTTTCGAAGTCATGTGGAGTCTATACCTCGATGGGTCACAACTGTTTTGAGTGCACAAGCAAGCCCTACACAATATTATGGAGGTTCTCCACTAACTGGTACCAGCTCAGTTCGGTTCAACTCTACTCACTTTTTTGCTTTTCCATCACTAAAATCTGGTCCCTGGTACCCGCTACCACTCTTCGTACCACCTTGGCCAAGGTTCCAAGCGTGCTGAACCGATACTGAATGACATGTACGTATTGGAGGTTACTGATTGTGCCAGAGCTGTTGACTGTATATTAGCATTAGCATTAGCGTTAGCCTAATGTTGCTTCTTTAAGCCAACCGTCTCCGTTTTGTGTCAAACAGCCACAAACCAAGGATAAGAAATGAAACTCCTCTGATTTCCTCCATGCTGGCGATTGTAATGATGCCGGGTTGTTTACCTCAGCTTAGAGCCTCCGCTCAGGCTGCTGCTCAGAATATTTGGTCGCTATAGCAACCAGTTGTAGTGGAAAACTGTAGGTCTGAAACCAAACTGAACAGAGTAGAAACAAACTGAACTGGTACCAGTCAGTGGAGAACCCCCTTTAGGCAGATGGTTAATCGGTTGTACTGAGCTAGCTCTTAATGTTTCTAAATGGTGCTACATTAAAGCCACCAAGAGGGTGATTAGAATAATACAGGTGTGAATTCAAAATTCAGAAATATCTGTATTTTGCTGTCCAAATCAGCAGATACCGTTGCGATGGGGATCCAAGAAGATGGCCAGAAGCCCAAGATACATAACTACATAAAAATCAATTTGATTCTACATTTGTTTGCGTCCCTCTCACCCCCAACACAACTGCAATACTGAAGGAATGACTGAAAAATGCTCCACATATTTGTCCTTCTGGAACAAACCTAAAGGTCACACACTTGCTTGGTATGAGATCAGTACCCAGACTGTTCAGGTGTTAAAAACTTCCTTTGGTGCTGAAAGTTTCAAACTATGCTTCTAACCCCAGTCTGGGAAAAGGGAAACTGTCAGATGCTCAATATCAGATCCTTATCAGATCCCACTTTGATCCAATGTTGGAAATAAATAGACCCAGAGCACTAGCACAGAGCTGCTTCACACTAACCCTTTGGCATATTTTTCCTCCCTTAATTGAAAAGCAAAAGTGACTTTTTGGAAGATTTTGAACTTCTTCAGGCATTTGGGTTAGAATGGAGGGGTTTAGCTTTTGTGGCCGACTTTACTGTTCAAAGCTTCTGCGTCTCAGTACAAGAAATGGGAATCACGCTGTGAGCTATTTCTAGGATGTTGTCCTGCTTTAATTTTTTGTTTATAATTTGTATGCTTAGTTGTCTAATTAAGACCCATAAAGTAGCCCATAATGAGCTTTAAGATATCTTTGAGTAACATAATTAAAACATTACCTCTCAAAGCCTCTCCTTCGACAATTAGAGGGGAAAACATGCAGGAATTTGTTTCTTTTTTCACCTTCGTTTATCAATGGTGGGTTGCTTGATCTGCTGTCTCACAGGTAAATTAAAAAGGGCGGGGGGGGGGTAAGATTTATTTATTTATTTGTTCAACTCGCTCGTCAGTTTTCCCCACAGTGTCTTCTGTTTATTTCCTCTTTTGCTGACACTGAAAAAAAAGACTAGCATAGTTAACTCCCTCACCATGGGAAGCTTGACAAGTTGCTTTCAGAAGCTGCTCCTCAATGGCTCATTAAGGACTTTGGGTTTCGTGGGGCTAGAGGTGGGTAGAGGAGGCTGAATCCACACTGAAGCGAAGTCTTGAGTAAAATAAGGAGTAAATACAGCGGCTGAAAAAAGAATCGGGTCCCTGAGTAGTAAGTTCCTTCCAGACCTCTTTCTGAGGCCACATGCCATGTCTGGATAAACCATGCCTGGAGGCCAAGAAAGAGTTTGGAGAGAATTAGAAACTCTTTAAATAAAGAATAACCAATGGGAGGATGGGAGAAATTCTTCAAGAACGGGAAAAAGTACCACTGAGAGGAGCCAAGATTCTGCAAGAGAAAAGTAAAAGTAGAACCACTAACAAGAACCAAGCCACAAAAGGAGAACATCTAAGGGCAAAAGAAAGAACCACTAAGAGGAACCAAGAATGAAAAGGAGAAACTCTCTAAGAGCACGTGGAACAATCACTGAGAAGGACCATGTCTCAAAAGAAGAACATCTAGGAGCTTGGGGAACAATCACTGAGAAGGACGAACTCTCAAAAGAAGAACATTTAAGAGCACGAGGAACAATCACTGAGATGAACCAAGTCTCAGAAGAAGAAGATCTAAGAGCTTGGGGAACAATCACCGAGAAGGACGAAGTCTCAAAAGAAGAAGATCTTGAGGAATAACTACTGAGGGGTACCAAGACATAAGGAAGTTAGAAGAAAGGAACATTTTTGGAAGTAGGTTCAGATTTCCCTGCTCTTGCTTCAACTATCAGGCTCTTCATGGTGCTGGAATGGAGCTGTTAGAGCAGGAGTGGTCTCCAGGTTTGCTTAACCAGCAGAAACGCGATCCAGTCCTCGATTCCCCGGAAGGTTTGGCAGCATTCAGATCTGAGAAAGTGACACTCTATCGCACTTTCCCATCCTTTTTACACCACTTTGTACGCCACCAGGCTTTTGGGCATTTTGCCACTGTGCAGAGTTTAGAATGCAGGAGTCGTCCAGGAGAGTTTGCCAACACCCTAGAAACATTTATAATATCATTTTCAGCTTAAAGCTTATGTGGCAGAAAAACGAATTACTCTCCAGCTCACTCCCTCCCAAACCCAACCCCCCAGCATCCTCCCCCTCTCTCCCTCCTACCTCCTGATGGCGGCCAGCATTCGAAGCTCCCCGTCAGGCTGGATTACCTTACAGGAAGCGGACAGCAGCTGATGGATGGACACTGACAGCTCCAGCTGATGAATGGGGCGCGACGTGACGAGGATGATGATGTTTTTAAACCATGCTGGAGTCCAGGTGAAAGGAAACAGGAGTCCAAGCGGTCATTAACCCTGGGGTTACTGGCTGTACTGATTCCTGACTATTTTCACTGATGCGATCTTCAGAACTCCAAACCAACAGTGGAGAAATGATCAGGAGAAGATAAAAGCTACCTATCTATCCAGATACTTTATCTGAGTTTGGCTTTGTTTCCTCACTAGCAACACGCTATATGAGATTTAGAGACTGAGGAGCAAGTTCTAACTGGCTCAAACGTACTTAAGAGGGTTCTCCACTGACTGGTACCAGCTCGGTTTGGTTCAACTCTACTGGCCTTTTTCCAGAACTAAAATCTGGTTCCTGGTATTCGATACCATTCTTGGTACCACCTTGGCCAAGGTTTCAAGCATGCTGGACCGATACTAAATGATGACGTGTACATATTGGAGGTTACTGATTGGTGGTCACTATGGTTACGCCGGTGTTATTGACTGAACATTAGTGTTAGCGTTAGCGCTAGCCTAATGTTGATCTTTAAGTTAATCGTCTCTGTTTTGTGTCAAACAGCCACAAACCAAGGATAAGAAATAAAACCCCTCTGATTACCTCCATGCTGGAGATTGTAATGATGCCGGGTTGTTTACCTCAGCTTAGAGCCTCCGCTCGGGCTGCTGCTCAGAATGTTTGGTCGCTATAGCAACCAGTTGTGGTGGAAAACTGTAGGTCCGAAACCAAACTGAACAGAGTAGAACTGAACTGAACTGAAGCTGGAACCAGACAGTGGAGAACCCCCTTTAGATTCTGAAACTGTATTAAACAGCAGGTATTTTGAGTATTTAATAGACTGAAGTAATTGATTCAGTACTACACAAGTAATAAATGATTGTATAGTAATCTTTCATCTTAAATGTTTAATCTTAAATTATGTCATAAATTACATTCATATTTGATATTAATGGATTTTTAATCACTAGAACAGTCTATTCCTGAGCACCATATTTTATACTGAATATAGAATATGCATCAAACTAAATCAGTGAATGCAGGGATGGAAATTGAAACAGAAGTGGCACAAGGCTGGAAGACAGTCACTCCTTGTTTGATTTATCTGCATACAGTATCTGAGATTATAAACTGGTGTAAAAATTTAAACCCAAACAAAGCCGAGGGCAGATCTTGGGGGGATTTTTTGATCCTGAAAGGTTTCGCCACTGAATGTGTGCTTTATTTCACTAAAGAGAGTTATCTGTCCATCAGTCCATCCATTCGTCCATCCCTCCATCTTTCCACCCATCCATACAGCTATCAGTCCATCCATCCATCCATCCATCCATCCATTCATTCATCCATCTATCCATCCATCCATCCATCTTTCCACTTATACAACTATCAGTCCATCCGTCCATTCATTCATCCATTCATCCAACCATCCAGCCATCTTTCCACCTATCCAGCTATCAGTCCATTCATCCATCCATTCGTCCGTCCGCCCATCCGTCCATCCATCCACTCATCCATCCGGCCATTCTCTGAGATGCTTATCATTATCAGGGTGGAGGGGTTGGGGGTGCTGGCACTTATCTCAGGCCTCGAGGGTGAAAGACAAAGAACTAACCACAAAACTTAAATTGGCGTCGTCAGCACTAAGCGAGAGCTCCGAGGATTAAAGGTTAGAGGTGTGATTTGATTACATATGATCATGAGATTTTAAGTGACTACTGATGTCCCGAAGGTCAAACGTCAGCCTTTTGCGATCATCGCATGCGTAAAATTCATGGTCCCGCTCTTCCAGCGACCTTCACCCGGATCCGGGATGGCAGGAGAGCAGGTTTAAAGCGCCCTGCTGGGAAAAAGGCTTTTTCTATTAGCGGGGAAGAGTGCGGGGGCCTGCACCACTCCATTAAAAAACCCACAGCGCCGCTCTTGTAAAATTCATCCGCCCATCTCAGATCCGCCAATAAACCGCTCCCTGATTTATTAACCATCAAGACCTCGGCCCTGTTAAGATCACTCTCCTGTGCCGCGGACACTTTATATCACAGGTATGATCGAGTTCGGCACGGTGTGTGTGGGGGGCGGTGGGGTTCATCAGCGGTGCCCAAAAAGTTGTAAACAATGATGAGTTCTTTCTGGAGCAGCTTCCCAACACTCCCGGCTAAAGCAGGGCTGGTCAGTATGGTGCTCACCAGCCTCCAGCTGTGCTTAAAAATCCCTATTAATAAATGCTAAAATGTTAATAAATGCTAAAAGTACAGACGAGTGAATGTCTCAGCCTGGTATGGTTTTCAGATAAGGCCCGACACACAGCGGCCAATCAGAGCATTGCTTATTTGCATGTATCAGCCTTCAAGGCAGTCAATATTGAATTATTAATTCTAAGTTAATTTCAAAATTTAATTCCCATTTTTATTCTAAAATTGAAGTTTTAAGCAATTTTGATTACTTTTAGTGTTACTCAAGTAACAACAGGCCAGTAAAATTTGTTTTATTCCATTCTGTAGTGTTTCTTCTAGAATCTCGGCTCTGATTTCGGTGCTAACATTTATTTTCATGGAGCTTCAAGGGTTTAGTTAGAAATGTCATGATTAGAAAAAACTAAACTCGGCGCTCGGCTGACGGTCTTTTGTTCTACTTATAACATTTACTTATAATTACTTATAGCTATGACTATTAATCTGTTGTTTGTTTGTTGTACATGTAGATAACAGGGTTGCCAAGTCTCATGCATTGAGCGAGAGACACACTCATCAGTGAGTCTAATATGAAAATACAGCAACCTTATAATGAAAAATATACATAGAATTTAGTTTATCTCTAGAACCACTGATGGGAGGAAAAAAATGATATGATTTTCTGAAACTTGACTAAGAAACATCAAAAATTGCAGTGAAACAGACCTTTCATAAAAATGTGTTACCCAGTGTAATGTGTTTGTTTTGAGAAATTATTTGCCAATAAATAATTTCTGTTTGTTTATAAGACTTAAAAGACTTCAGTGTTAGGGTTGGGTCGGTGGCCACTAGAGGCCGCTGCTTTTCTGTTTTTTTTGGTCTTGTTTCTGTTCTGTGTTTTGGGGGCTTATATTTTGATTTCATGTTCTGTTCATGTGTCATGTGCTCCTGTTTGTGTTTGCCCACTGATTTCTGTTGCTATTTAAGTCCTGTCTGCCTTGGTTCTTATCAGTCCATCGCCCTATATTCACATTGGTTTTCCTGTCTGTGTTCCTGTACCACGTTCTAGTTCCAGTTTGGCCCACGTGCCTGTTTTCCTTTATTCTTGGTTTTGCTAATAAACGCACTTCAGCATGGAGCCCTGGTTTCCTGCCTGCAATTCCCAGGGTAGCTCTCGGTCATGGGGGCCTAGCCCCCTCGACCGTGACATTCAGACTTAAAAGAAATTTCTTCATTTTTGTTTTAAAAATTTGTGCCATTTTTAAAACCCTAGTAGCAGTTTTAATTATTCTTACATGTTTTTAAAATTACACCTTGAGTGTCAACACAAACCGGGAGGAACTTCCATATAAGGAGCTGTTCAGCCGTATGACCGTTTACCATTTTTGGCACCTTCTTCCTGGACCCGTGCCGCTCACACTGTAAGGCTGAATCGACCTTGTTAGAGAGTTAGAGCCAAAGATTTCTGAGATGAATGTCATGCAAAACGTCCAGCCCTCCCCAGCCAGGCCTGGCCAGCTTTAGCAGGGAATTTGAATAGAACCCAAGAGGTCAGAGATGAATAATGGGTGCTCTCGCAGCAGGGATATTATTTCGGCGCGGCGGCGGGGGGGTGAGTTTAGTTTATTAATCCCCCTAGTGAGAGTGCAGTTGATAACGGAGGCTCATTTAATCCCAGAGGAATCGCAGGCTATAGCCCGAGCCGTTTATGTAAATAATAGTCCCTGAGGCAGATTACTCCTATTTGTCAGCGTCTCCCACTCGTGGTGCTCCAGCCCAGTCGACTGAAATATTCGCGGGTCGTTACAGTGCCAGGACAGGTCATGTCAACATCTGTTTGTCAGAAGGCACTGCTTTCAACCCATGAGCCTCTCCCAGTTACAGCCCAGGGACCATATTACAGAAACTTCCTCTCTTCAGTATAAAGATTGGAACTAACTGGGTTTAGGAATCCTATCTTATCTTGAGTTAGGAATCCTAAATAAGTGATCTAACATCGATGATCCACTTTTATGTCTGTTACCTAGCAACTAATGCAACACATCATCTCACAAAGTCACTGTTACCTGCTTCCACTGTAACTCTCCGAGGCTCCAGTCCGTAACACTGTATCACCAGAGTCTCTTCATTACTGTCTTCAGAATATGGAGATTAAACAACTGAACTTTAAACCAGACCATCTGGACAATGTGGACAAAAGTACTGGGACAGAGCTGTCATAGAAAACTATGTTGACAAAAGTACTGGGACAGAGCTGTCATAGAAAACTATGTGAACAAAAGTATAGGGACACAACCACACTCTCACAAACACTGTCTCACACACACACACACACACACACACACACACACACACACAAACACTTCACGTGAAAAATCACTTTTAGCCAAAAAACGAAGCTCATTTGTTAATTGTACCACAGCCGGGAGGGAGAGCGCCGCGCTGACGGGCCAAATTACCCTTAGTCTAAATCAGGGCTCTCAAGTCTCATGCAATGAGCGTGAGATACACGCATCTGACTGTCTTCAAACGCTCACACGCCACACCTCCGATTTCTCACGCAGAATCTAGGCTGCCCATTGAACACCACCATCAACGTTGGGTGCTTCTCTGTTATCGCAACAACCCCGCCCCCGCTCCACGATCGGCAAACCGAACCACAACCCCGCCCCCCCAGCTCCGCAATCGGCATACCGAACCACAACATTCACCCCCCCACCCTCGGCCGCACCCCCCGAAAATCTCACGCGCAGGTTTTGGGTAAACTTGAGAGCCCTGGTCTAAATAATCAGCTACCGACAGTTGGGGCGGTGGAAGGGTTTCCTAAAATTAAGAGTTTATTTAAGATTTTTTGAGGTTAGGATGCTTCTGTAATACACTTTTCTTAACAGAAGTTAGGATTGAAAACTGACTTGTTCTGCTACGGCTTTTTTCCTAAATAAGGTCCTAAACTGCCGTTACCATGGTTACCACACCGTTAAGTTAGGAAGGTTCTGTAAAACTCCAGGACAAAAATAACTCTATATAGCACCAATGGTTCTTTGTCTTATCTCCCTTTGCAGCTATTTTGAACTGCTCCTGTAACTGTTAGAACACAAGCGGCACGGATCCATGCTGGAAGCGCAACAAAGGCTAAATTGACGTCAAAACAACTCCTTGTATGGAAGTTCCCCCGGTGCGTGTTGGTGCTCGAGGTGTCAGACGTCATGCTAAGCTTTCTTTGCTGTTCCTGTGTCACAAAGTTATTATTTTAAAAAATGTAATAATAATAATTAAAAAACTCTACTGGGGTTTTAAAGAATGAACATAAAGAGCAATAAAGAAACACATTTCTTTTATTTAGGTCTTAGAAACAAACTGAAAGTTCTCTGAACCTGGGGGATTTTTCTAAAGGATTAAGAACCATTTACTAGAACCTCTCCATCACAGAGGCGAATTAGATTCTTAGGTTCTTAGAGGTTTTTTCACTGTGTTGATGCTCTTAAAACTCTTAAAACCATCCTTAGAAAGGCTCTTCATGGAGCCAAAATTGGTTCTTCAATGGCATCACTCACTGAACCCATTATATTTTTATAATACAAAAATTTGCATATGTATAAATGTAAATATGCAGACATTAGAGCTTTGAAGCATACCTCATTAATAATGCATTAATAATACATTATTGCCACACTGTCAGTGCAAAATCTTTATTAGGGTCAAATGGGATTAACTGCAATTAAAACACACAAAATGAACACATTAATTGCAATTAGCTCCACAAAATAATGCAGTTAGTTGTGATGACCTCGGTGTATCTAGTAACTGCATTGAAACATGGATGTCGGTTTAAATCAGATGCATGGTGGACTGTAGCGGCTCCAGTCTCGTTACACACTCACGGATCCACGTGGACTCCTGGTAGACGTGTCTTCTGCAGCCACTGTGCCGTGGTAATGACTGTGGAACCGGAGCTGATGAGAAACCTTGAGCTCGGCTCCCTCGCAGCCATCTCCGATGATGAGTTTACACTTCATAAATTTAGGTCCTTGAGCAAGATCTCGCTTTATGACACCTTCAGCTTTTTTTTTAAGCTCCATGTCTGCAGGTCTGAATTGATGATAAAAAATAACATTTCTTTTACGGAACTTTCTTCATAATGGTAGCCTTAGGCCAGGGGTCCTCAAATCTGGCGTCCAAACACATCAGGAGGAACCAAACCCTGACAGGCTGCCGCACCCATAGTGTGTGAAGGAGAGATACCTCAGGACCTTCCTTCCAGCTGTTGTCAGACTCTAAAACCAACATCTCCCAGTTTGCCGCACAAACACAAGCAAACAAACACCACCAAAGACTAATATGTGCAGAGGTTCTTTCATGTGCAATATTTCTGGTGCAGTATCACTGTGTATCTTTCAATGGCTGCTGCTACAAAGCATCTGAAGATCTTGCCATAATGTGCAGTAGAACCGTAGTGGAACAGGATCACTAACTGTGGACCAACCCGACCATCACAGCTGATG
>JBBPCW010281148.1:0-10953 GCA_037974425.1 Phenacogrammus interruptus
AGTGGTGCAGAGCATATTACTGCTGTAGAGAGAGAGAGAGAGAGAGAGAGAGAGATTTTTATAACAATGACAATAAAATTTCTATTCTAAATTATTTAATTATTCATTCTTTTGACAGCCACAGAAATCCAAATTGTAGTTTTTTTTTGTAACAATTTCTTTGCACAGTTGTTCATAGAGTTTCAAGCGCTATGTTTAATAAAACTGTTTTCAATTCACCTATATTTGCCTGTTTCCTATTTTTTTTTTTTTTACCTATGGTATCGAGTTAGTATCGATACCACGGTATTAGATCCTAGTATCGTACCGAAGTCAAAATTGTGGTATCGAGCCATCCCTACAACACAGGTGATGTGTGATGGCTTGGTGCTGTAATTAGTATGTTATTCTACTTGTTGGCTACCATCTTAGCTCCAGTGCAAAACTACAGAACTACAGACACCAAAACTGTCTTGGCTACATGTGAGGTAGGGAGAAAATTGTCAGAACTTGATTTTTATCTGATCTACCACTTTAACAACAAACAAAGCAGAACACATGAAGAGGATGTGCATCGCTCAGCAGGCATTTGGAAAACAAGAAGAGTGAAAATCACTCAGCAGCAGCTGAGAGAAAGACAGAAATGGTATCAAAGACTCCAACAGGCGACGAGACAGAATGATTACACTTTCACTAGTGAATGACTTGTGGCAGTTAATCATGCAGCTTCAAACCCCAGCGTAATCCTTATGGTATCCATACAGGCCTCAAGATTAACACTGACATGCTGTCACACACAAGTACATACACACAAGCAAAAATCTTTACATCATCTAATCCACAAGGGCCCTGTGTGAAGATTAGCATTGCATTGTACACACACAGTCAGGCCTTTCCTATGTTATTGCTTTAGTAACGTGACCCCACGTGAGCACCAATCTTCTTTGGAGTCGTTTGGCAGCTGTTTCACCTCACAAAACTCTAAGTGGGGGCCATGGAAAGATTAACTTGAAGCTGAGGTACAAGGCATTTTGAGCCATGGGAAATGAATACAAAACAGACACACTTATGACAATTATTATAATATATGACTGGAAAAAACCTCATATATCACAACACAAAACCAAACAACAGGGACTGTATTCCACTAACATGAGATCAAGTAAGAATTCAGTTACAGAAACCACATATGAAAGTCTGTTAGAGAAGAGGTGATGGCAGCAGTTTAGTGTTAGATCACATCCAGCCTTATAATTAGAGCACAAAAATGGCTTCCCCATGGCAGAGAACTCAAACCAACCAGGACTACTAAGACCAAACAATCATAAAAAGGAGGAGTCTCTTTATTGGGAGTCATGGCTGACTTTTAGCAGTATAAAGCTATAGATGAACCTTTTTCACCTTATTAGTTCATCACTTTGGTTATTAGGGAATCATTTAAAACCGAAATTGTTGCTTTCCCCCAATTCCTATTAAAATCTAACAACCTTTGCCCTCCAAATCTTCTCATTTTTATTTCACTGTGCACCAGCAGACGTGAAAAAAAAAATTAACCAATAATGTCAAGTTTCAGTTCCTGTATAAACCACTCCTACCAAAACGCTCAGCCAGACCCTCCTTAATAATGTGTTTCACTCAGAAATACACCATGATTATGAGAAATTTGACTTTTCATCCAGGCCTGCTGTCACAGAATCTTAGCCTTTTGAAAACGACCAATATTTAATTGCTCGTTCAACAAAATATACACATATTATATATAAATAAAACCTCATTGGTACACAATTACTATTTTATGTCTGTCAAACCTTCTTCTCGTTTGTATATTGAGTGGATAAATTAAAGAAAAAAGAAGGTTTTACTATGACAGTGCCTAAAGATACAAGGCGCCTAGACAAAGGTGTTCCAACCACTCAGAAATGTTCCCCAAGACTACACTAATAAGAAAAGGAAGTCTGCAACTTTGGAAGCAAAATATGAATGCACTGTACTACTCTGAGAAATATAGTGTACTTTTTATTTTTCAGAACTTCTTTTGCTTTAATCTTGGGCAAACTAGTCAACTCTTGAGGCGGGAGGCAGTACCTGTCCTCCTGATGGACATCTGTGTAGATGATGTGGTGTCCTGGGGGCACAGGGGCAGCCTGCAGCAGCTTCTGGGTCTCCCTCCTTTCAGAGAAGCCCTCCAGGAGACGTAATTCGTCAAAGTTTCCAGCCACCGCCTCAGATTTCCTGTGAGCCACCCTGCCCTGATGGCCCTGGGCTCCAGTTTGAGACATCTCCATCTCAAGGGTGCTCTTGTTCTCCAGATACATTTTGCCAGAGGCCTACAGTAGCTGAGGAGAGAGAGACATCAGGCTGAAAGACATCATACAAAGACATCCATCATTAACAGCCCTCAAGCGCTCATTTTGACAGTGACAGATTTTTACCAATATATGAGTTATAGATGAATTAGTGTAACGTGTCCACACATTCAGTAGCTATAATGTGAATTTATTTTATGATCACATCATCTAGTGCATGGGTTGGCAACCCACGGCTCATTCAACCATGTGTTGCGGCTCCCTGTGGCTTTTGAAAATAAATAATAAAAATGTAATAATAAAATAAATAATAATTTAACACTAGAATGGCGACTAACTGGCTATACCTATATCGGCTGCGTGCCCAGTTTGCACACGATGCTTCCTGATGTGACGCTGCTGCAGTTTGTTCGGGCGTTTAGTCCTGCTGCTTGCTGATATAAATCCACGCGAGCTGCAGCCAGCAGACACAGCAAGTGTCCAGTGGACTTTGGACCCAGAGCCCGTCGTACAGCGCCAGTCGCCGAATCAGAATCAAGTATGTGAGCAAACGCATACAAGAAATTTGATTCCGGTTGATGATGTCTCTCAAGCACTACAGTATAAAACAACAGCAATATGTAAAATTATGTGTGTACCTACACCAAACCCATACTGCTTCAATAGGCCAATAGACGCGATTCTGATTCTGAGCCTGATTCTGAGAAAATCACGTCAATTGATGTTGTCAGCCGTTCTAGGTGTTAAGTGTATTTTATTTTTATTCATTGTTTTTTTTTTATGTAGTTCAAAATTTGAAGATTATTGTGATCTTGTAACATTAAATACAATGAGTTGTAAATGTTAAAAAGGTTTTCTTTAAATAAACAAAATTTCACAAGCAGCACGCCTGGTTTTAATACATTCATTTGAGATGTCAAAAAGGATTTGTGGCTCCCTGTGTTTTCTCTTTTGTGGTGTTAAAGGTTGCCAACCCCTGATCTAGTGCCACTGACAATGATAAAACTGTTTAGATACATCTAGTACATATGATTAGCAAGTGTTTTAATGTGTCTGAGAGAATCAGAAGGTCTTACTCACCAAAATTACTAATTAAATTATATTCCAATAAGACAGGATGCCAAACAGCCCTATCAAAAAGTGAGGGCAATAAACTGATCCTGGAAAATCCACACCTAACCGTACGAGCGTTACAGCATTAGTTATTGGAGCTGAATCAGTAGTTCTGAATCACAAATATCACTCATGCTCTTCTTAAAGGATGGAACTCCAGAGAATTAATGTTTGGTACTGAAAATGGTAATCTTAGGCTCATGTGAAACAGCCTGCTCTACTGGCAATGTTTTCCAAAGATACAAGCCACGTGTGTGTGCAATTCATTGTCTCTGTCAACAAAAAGGGCACATTAAAGTAGCTGAATTGATTCATTAGAAGTGTCTGGATACATTTGACACATTTGACTGTTTTCCCTACTTTTGCTTCCATTTTGACCCAAGAAGACCTAAAAACTAGCTGGTTAAAACCAAGCTGAATCGGGTGTTTAGGGAAGGGGTCTCTCAGTTCCAGGGCTGAAAATGACTACTCTTATTATTCACAGTAGGACACTGGACTACACAAGAGAGAAAACTACAGGAGAACATTTTGTCATGCTTTCCGAAGACTGATGATAACAGTTGAGTGTATTCTGAAGCGCTCAGCAGGTCACAGATACTGTAGACTAGTGTTATTGAAGTCTTGCTTCCAGATTTGTCTTTCGTGTTTGACACTCCCACCACCTGAGTGTCTGCAACCTCTCAAGCCAAGAGAACAGAATCATCCCAATTAAAGAACTGAGAAGTCCCTCAGGATTCTCACCCTATGACCCCCCCACCCTCTCTCTCTCTCACACACACACACACACACACACACACACACACAACCAGGTTATTCTTCAGACAGGTATTGTAAGCTTTAAATGGTCCAGAGGGGGTTTGTGGAAACTGCACTAATGCTTTGTTTTTGAGAAAGTATGTGTTCTATGATAAAGGATGCATTTTTAAAAATGCCTTTCTTTGAGTATGTGTTCAGACTTAATGCACTTAAGAAATGCAGCTAATCCTTCCAGGGGATATTTGGCCTCATTGGCGCAGTTCTCTTATTCTACTTTTTTCCCCTGGGAGAAGCACGTGAATACCATTACCACACACACTTGCTTACGCTTGGCTTGAAGGACCGAGTGACTAGAGTTTGTGAACCCAAGCCACGAGATTCATTTTGAAAGAAAAGGCACGAGACGGCTAATGTCTGAGTGTGAAGCAGCACTCAGTGCGCATGTGTAACTCTTTCACAAAAACAGCACTGTTCTAGTCTCATTAGCACACTTGCAAAGGTCGAGACTACGTCGGCTGGTCAACAAATCCAATCCCTCCTGCACGCGTCAACAGATGAAAATCTCCTATGCTTTCAGGTTTAAAGAATCACATATAAAATGATGGTAATTCCTGCTAATAACCCCAGGGGGTTTCAGTAGTATGGTAGTGCTAGGCTAACGACGATGCTGTACATTACATTTCTGGCTTATAGATGAAACATGAACGTCTATATTATTATTCCATATTATTATGGAATGAAGTTGTATTTACCAGTTAACCACTTAGTGTACACAAACCTCCTGACGACCTGAATGTAGTGCCATTCTGACATGCCTGAATTTCAATCCAGAATCTGAAGGCTCAGTCAATGAGAGAGCTTGCTTAGCTCTAGTTTATCTACCTAGATACTGTGTAAGAAAAATCTGATTGGAGAATTTTTGTAGGGTTTTAAAATATTTTTTTCTAAACAAAACCAAATAATGCAATAATTAGCACAAATTACGGTGGCACAAATTGAAAAAAAAAACAAAAAAAACTGGCATATAGGGATCCATAGCCACAGACCAGAATGTGGCCATGCTGACCCCTGTCCACTGCCCAAAGCATCTACAATCTACATCTACAAGCACATTGCTTGGCACCAGAATAAACTATGGGAAATAGGCAAATTAGTGGAGGCATTGTGATGCTCTGGGTAATGTTCTGCTGGGACTCTTCATGTGAATGTTACTTTTACATGCACCACCTACCTAAACCCTGATGCAGAATAAATAAACCCCTTAATTGTAATGTTAATCAGGAATGGTTTCAAGGTGAGATCAAGGTGTTGACTTGGCCTCGAAATTCCCCCAATCTCAATCTGATTGAGCATCTGTGGGATTTGCTATACAAACAGGTCAAATCAATGGAGGCCCCATCTCAAAACATACAGGACTTAAAGGATCTGCTGCTACTGTCTTGGTGCCAGATACCACAGCCCTCCCTCAGAGGTCTTGTGGAGTCCATGTCTTGATGATGTCAGTTTTGGTGGCATAATGGGGACCTACACAATTTTAGACAGTGGGTTTTGATCTTATGGCGGATTCTAGTGATAAGGCACTGCCTTTTAATGTCAAACAGCACCCTCTAGTGGACTCAAAAAAACATAGCGCCCATGACTGGGATGCTTTCACCCTCAAAGAAGAGTTTTGTTCTCACATGAAGCCAGCTGTTCCTAAGATGGTCATCCTCTAGCACATGAGTCTACAGCAATGACGCAGCAATAAAAAAAAGCTTTTACTCTGAGGCACAAAGTTTCCAGACACAGTCACTGAGCATAGCAAACATGTTATCCACAGACAGCCGCTCCTTCAGAGCCTGTGCTGCATTCTAGATTGAGCTGCAGCTGTCCCATTATCTATGACCAATCGTTTGGATTTGTTTGTGCAGTGTGGAGAGCGCCTCCTTTCATGAAACAACCCCCCTGGCGTTCAGGCCCCAATGCAAAAAGGCTTCAGAAAATAAAGCTAGGGAGAGCGGTAGAAAAACAAATTAAATCTGTGCACTGTGCAGCTAATCGATGGATAACCAAACTGCCAATGTTTAGACAGTGATAAAGGGAGGGGCAGATTAGGCCCTCTCATGCCTGCCATAGGAACGAGATTCAAGACAGCCATTGTGTCCAATTCGTGCAAAGAACTAGCACGGGCAGTGTGAGGCTTCAGCCTCCTAAAGGCAAGTAAACTGATCATTTAATTTCGCATTCTCTATTATTTCAAATCAAAAGTGACCAGCCATCATGCTAAAAAAGAGCCGTTTGGGGTTCTCATGAGTCAGAGAGGACATTTCTAATGATGAAAAAAGAAGAAACCGTTCTAATTGTGCTCTAATGAAACCATTCTGCTGAAACCCGACTCAGATGTTGTGCTGTTTTTAACGAAAACATACAATTTCTTTGAGTTACAACAAAGCGCATTAATAATACTAATATCTTTGGCCTCAGCAGATATTCCACTCAGAAGGTCTTAATCTGGAAGAGTGAAAAATCCTCAAAAGCCCCAATGTCTTCAAAAGCAGTGACATGAACAATAATGATAAAGTTTTTGTATCTTAAGAGACCCTGTGTGTCTTTGCGTGTGTGAGTGCATTTTCACCAAGCATTCCTCAATCCTTATTCAGAAACGTTCCTGATAATCTAAATGTTCATATCATAAGCTCCTTGTGAGAGCTGCACACTACTTCTTTTTTCACCAAGAGCTGAAGGTTGAACTTTGGACTTCTTAGACAAGTAGTATTACAATAAAGCCTAAAGGAATTTAGAACACACTTATGCATGGATGCACATGCAAACACACACACACACATGCAATTCCACAGCCAGAATAATTCAAATATTAGTTTTGCACAGTGAGATGCTCAGCTATATTACTTGTGTTTGTATACATTTTCAAATCTGTTTTTTAATCCTGCGACATTAATACATGCTGTTCCATTTCTGAATGCACAACGATTAGTTACTAAATCACAACTTTGTTTTCTTTTAATTAGTTCTACTCATCAATTTATGCATTGTTTAATTAGCGTGGAAGTTCACACAACAGTTCAAATTCCTCCCTTTGTGACAAAATCAAAGTTTGAAATTAGTGGTTGTTGTTTACCAATACATGTCCATTGAATACACCCTAATAACTCTATAATCGAAAGATAAAAATGGAAGGAACCTTTACCTTTCAGAGGTCAAAATGGCAGCAGTGACAAGGATGATGATTACTATGACGATCACGATGAGGATGATGATGAATTTAAGAGGAAATAAATGAAAAACTCCAGGGTTGGGAGAATAGCACTAAAAAACTTAGCAGAAAAAAAGTTTTTCAGAAGTGCCACATCTTGGAGGGGAGTGTGCTGCTGCTTCTGCTGAGAGGGAGGCGGAGGAGGAGGGGATGAGGGGAAGAAGGAGCTGAGAGGTTGAGCAGAGAAAGGAGCTGAGCAGCGCTGAGAACAGGCTTTAGGTGGGAGAAAGAGGGAGGAACCAGAACTGCAATTTGAATTCTGAGAGCAAGAGAATGACCTACATCATACAGACAGTACAATAGACACATTACTAAAAACAACTTTTAGAAAGAGATTTGTAGACACATTCCTTTTAAAATTAAAAACGGCCAATAAATACTCATTCTAGCCACCCCTCAGTGCAGTCCATTATTTTGATGTCCAATAGTTAAATAAAAATATATAACGACAAATATATAAAGAGGATTTGATGAGAGCATTTCTTATAGTAATATCAACAGCGATAATAATAACAGTTGGAAATATAATTATTATAAGCATTTTTAAATATCTATTACCTAATATTAATATAATACTAGTCTTTGTCTTGGCACAAATAAGCATTGACTTCCCAGATAACTAACTTTAATTATCATTTGTATTAGAAAGCCTAAGACTTTTATAAGGACCATGACTGTGTCCACCACTAGGCTATATGAATGGGGAGACGCTGGATTGGGACTCACAATGCCTCTCATTGAGAGGGGGTCACCTGGCCCACGCTGATCTGCTGCATTGACGTCACAGTCAGCCCGGTGCAGCAGCACACACACACACACACACACCAAGTCCACAAGATCTTTTCCCATGAGCCACATCCGTGAGGGTTGGGTCACATGCAGGATTAGACTTAGGCTTCAGGCCATATCAGGAAGACCATGATGCATCTCCTCTTTCTGCTCACAGGCACACATCAATAGACTGTAAAACTCATGCTGTCTGCATGCTTCAAAGAATATCCGAAGTTTACCATGAAGATATAGTTATATTTCATTATGCTGTTTTGAATGCGCGTCACAACATACGAATGTACTGGCTTTTCTTGGGTTGTGTTCAGTAAATAATAGGAAAAGCAGATGAACAAATATCTGCTCTATATTTTAGGACCGATGCTGTGAATCACAAGGAGTAGATCAAGTGGAGCCTACTGTGGTGCATGATCCTTACAAAGAGCGAGTGAGTGAGTGAGAGACAGAGACAGAGAGAGAGAGAGAGAGCAAGAGAAAGAGAGTTAGTTCATATGACTGCTTGTGCTGCTCATGTGTGCTGAACCTGGATCAGGAGATTACATTGCCTTTTACTTTTACTCGAAATACCTAACGGGGTTGACAAAGCTAATTTATTGCATTTTTAATTATTTCCGTATATAGTTAGACCTTCAGTAGCATGGCCCGGTTTATTACCAACCACCATCAAACACAATAAGAAGGTTATGCCTTTTCAGGTCATTCGCCTTTTTTATACTCTCACAAAAGAAGTGCTCCCCATGTGACGAACATAAAACTGCAATTGAGTAGACTGGAGCAACTTAATGAAAATCTTATATACAGTATCTATCACGATTAAGCCTCACATATAATAATTAATAACTGCTGTTATTTTAGTCAATAATATTGGACTTATACACTATTTAAGACTAACATTTTAAGTTTTTTTGGGGACAGAATGAATTCATTAAACTATAAGCAATATACTGCAATTATCTTCATTTATTCCTAACTTTTTTATTGCCTGTTTCCAAAGTTGAGATAAATTGTCAGGGCTGGGACGCCTCGGCCATGTTTCCAGCAGCCCCCGTTCCCTGAGTATTAGGTGTACACATGTTTTGTGCCGTCTTTGTGATGTCATGTGTTGGTGTGTTTGGACTCGGTGCAGGGTGTAGAGGCCCTGAACGTGAGTCAGCTGGGTTGCCAGTCTGCTGTCTCTCAAATTGTGAACTGATGTATCATTACAGCCCTAATGCACACCAGTGTGCCTTCTTTGGTACTTTTGCTAAACAATAAATTGACCCTTTTCTTAAAAGATTACCTGCTACCTGAAGGTTCAAAGTGCCAATTCCACTGAGGTATAAAGTGGCTTTGGTCTTATTCATGTATGAATAAGCTGTGCTTATGTTCAAGAAAACATTTCAAAAAGCTGTGTGTCCCTAAACTTTAGGCACACAGACGCGTTCTTATTCCCCTAATCAAAACATTCCTTTTGGTGGATTTTGGGTCCGCTCGTTTCTAGAGCTTTCAGATCTGAGTGTGTGAATGTGGGTCAGCTGTACTACTTTGTGTTTAGTTGACCATCCTCAGCACATGACCGCTGGAATCCTGCACTTCTCAGAACAGGCTGAGCATACAGCAACAAACAGAACTACAGTGAAGGACAGTTACTCTCTAGCAGGAAACAGTGATATTTAGAGCAATGTATTCAATAAATAACACTACACGTATGAAATAATGCCCAAAAATGTTCCAGGTGCCAAGTGCTTTGTTTTTGGCTTTGTATTTCAATGTTGTGTCTAATGCGTGTCATTTGCTGGGGCTTCAGATGGGTTTTTCTTAATTCATTCATTAACAGCAAGTGTATTTTCTGTAAATGTCTGATTAATGTTTAAATTATGGTATCAAGATTAGTATAATTATAGCAAAAGATAATCAAAATGTATTCATTTTGTAAGATCTTACTTTAGTTAAGTGTAGTGGTTCATTTAACTGTATTAATGCAAACCTAAATGTAGTCATATATTGAGAAAATACTGGCATATTCACATACATTTTGTGACACTGAGCACATTCTCTGATTCCTTCTTTTATTTTCTTCGTTATTTCTCTCTCATGTTTCTTCTTCTCTCTTGATTTGTTTCTTTGCTTTAAATATCTATGTATTTTTTTCTTCTCATTATTCAGTCTTACACCTTCTTCTCCCCGAAGGTGATATGTACCAGTTTACATAAGATCTGACTATCCACACAGACAATGTGTATTTTTGGTGTGTGCTCTCTGGTAATATTATCACTCTGATACCTTCTTCTACGTGCTCTTCCTCACCCTCTCAGGCCCACGGCTGATTTCCTGAGTTCTCCTGGAGACTGCACTGTGTGAACCAAGCACCTGATCCAATCCTGGTAATACTTCACTTCAGTTAAAAGAAACGAAGCGTTAAGACGGCAAAGAATGTCCCTGATTTTTAAGCCAAATTAAACAACTTTTTTTCCCTTCATACTTCACTTCACTTCATACTTCACTGTAAATCCTTTCAACTCTGCCAGATCATGTGCTGCTACACAGTGAGACCTCACAGGAGTAGAGGGGGCTGGCCTTCCTAGTGTTTTCAGATTCACACACTGACTACAGACAATTCACTCACTCCGGAAACAACGGTACATGATTACAGAGAACAGTTAACACTAACGGTGCCTTGCAGGTAAGGACACTATACAGGGCTGATAGTGGAAAAAATTCCTGAGCCTGAACTTTTTTCTTTGCCCCCAAGGTGAGTGTGTGTGTGTGCGGGGGGGG
>JBBPCW010281174.1:0-10951 GCA_037974425.1 Phenacogrammus interruptus
CTGACAGACCCCTCACACCCTGGACACAGACCCTGACAGACCCCTCACACCCTGGACACAGACCCTGACAGACCCCTCACACCCTGGACACAGACCCTGACAGACCCCTCACACCCTGGACACAGACCCTGACAGACCCTGAGTTTTTGAACTGCTGCCTTCTGGCAGACACTATAAAGCCTGCAGGCCAGGACCAGCTGACACAGGAACAGTTTATTTCCCCTCACTACAGGACTGCAAATGCACTTCATGTAAACTCTGTGGTATATTTTCTGTATTTTATATTGAATTTAGATTGTTTATTATATTGCATTGTTCATTCTGCCAACAGAATATTAGGTAACCGCAAGTCATAGTGTCGTTGTCAAAAAAATTATATTAATCAATAGGTAAAATGTAGTGCCCGGTTTGATATCAATTAGCACTGGTATCAATACAATGCCAGTTTTGCATCTGCCGGTTCACAGGAATCGCCAGCAACAATTTTCAACAGGTGCGCAAAGTAAATGCTGGTCATGTAACAATAACTATAACGAAATACATCATGTAATATTTTTGACAAAGAAGAACTAAATGTGGTTTACAAAATAAAAACTATGCTAAAATGTCAGTTTCATGAACTAAAATGACAAGAGAGGTTATTTCCTGTAGAGAGGGGAGAAAAAATATTGGGATGCGCAACTTTTGTCCACTGAGAGGCACTTTGAATTAAATCTATCTAGAGTAGCCAAAAGTATTGGTGCGCAGGGCCAATATAGTGCCAGGGAGAGAGAAATCACACACACACACACACACACACACACACTGAAGGTGACATTCCTTCATTGATCTCTACGGAGAGAAAAAAGCGTTGTGCGTCTTTAAATGCACTGCCAAGTTCTGAATCAGCTAATAATAATAATACATTTAATTTATAAAGCGCTTTTCAAAACACGAAAAGAAGCTGTACAATTTCAGTAGACAAAGAAAACGAAGCATTTTGTTTGTCTACTCAAACCCAGCGCCGTGAAATTGTACAGGACCTTCAGCTCTCCTCCACAGAGGACCAGTGCAACGGCCCCTGAGAACACTTTAATTTGTATTAAAAAGTTCCTGTGTGTTTGTTTTTTCTCCTCCTGTAGTATCAAAAATAGTATCGAGTAGCATCCTTAGTATCGGTATCAAGATTGAAATGTCAGTATCATGACGAGGCTAGTGTCAAAAGTGCTTTATGCATTGTATCCAGGTGGCAGCTGAAGAACGGACTCATTAAAGGAGAGCCAGCATGGGCTGAGGCGCCCCTTAGATGCACATGTGACTGTTTGCCTTCTCTGTCTCCCCCTTGTCTCTACAGGCTTGAATCAGTGAACAGTACTCACCCCAAGCCTCTCCACTGTGTGTGGAGTAATTTGACTGGCCATTATTGTGAGTGAGTCGATGCATCTAGTACCTCAGACGAGCAGCCGAGCACCTCCCCCTTCTTGTGAGCCTGAAGGTCCTCCAGGATTGGTCCTTTGTGAAGCTTGTTTTGTTTGGAGCTTTGTGTAGCTCAACTCTAGCACCTCTGTTCATTAAAAAACATGTTGTTTCTTAAGCTGTGTATGCATATGTCCATACATATATTTATAAATAGTTTAGACATATTATTCGAACAAATACATATTTTTTACTATTATATACTAGCACTTTGAGATTGTTTTAAAATGGAAAGTGCATTAGAAATAAAATGTATTATTATTAATTTATTATATTGTGTACTCACAAAATCTGATTGAGTACACTATCATATATTATATTGTTCAGTATACTTTACACATTGACATTTTGTACTGTTGTACATGAGATACACCATCAATGGGAATCAAATTCATTGTATGTGTTCGCTCCAACAAACATGATTTTGATTATATTTATTATTTAGGTGCTGAAACAGTCTTGCTGGTAAACTGAGTAAACTCACCTGACCCACCTGAAAGAGCTTGAATAAGCTAGAACTTTGTTTAGTTTGACTTTATTTGCTTTAAAAAAAGGAACTCGAAAAGGCACCACCTCTAACAAAGGCAGCTCTGACAGCCTGTTAAGTTGTCAGTTTTGCCTTTGTTAGAGATGCCTTTGTAGTTTAAGGGCTTAAAGCTAAGACACTAGGGTGGAGACAAAATGAAAATGCCAGGACAGGGTGGATCCAGAAAGTTTAAAGATTGCAGTTCGGTGGCCGCATGCTTAGTTTTGATTCCAGGTGTGTGTGAACTTCTGTGGAGAGAAATTTTCATCTCAATTTCGAAAATGTGTGCTGTTGCATCTAAAAAAGGTGAGCATATTTTAAACTTTGCAGTTTGAAATATTTTAAGGAAGACTTTAAGGGAAGGACACCTGGAGGGAAAATGAGAGTCTGACCAAGAAGTTTGACAAGGACATAAATAGAACAGAAAAACTAGGAAGCATTACATTATTAAATCATAGAACATGTACAAGTACAAATACCATATGAGAACAAACAGAAACCAAATCTCACAGGTATAGTGTGATCCTGTGCAAGTAGTTTGTGAGTTTGCACTGCTGAGGGTGTGGTCTTGTAAGCAAACGCTTCCCCCCCTGACTCTTCCTACATTGTATTACCAAATTCACAAACTTTTTTTCTGCATATTTCATTGTTAAATATAGGTTGAGATGAATACAGACAACTTATAAAAATGATCCATAAAAGTATTTAAATTATAAAAATGCATTTACACTCATGAATGAAAAAAAATAATACATTGGAAATAGATCCAGATTAAATAAAGAGACATTTACATGTTTGCAGTACAAATATGTCGAGATAGTAAATGAGGAGTTTGAGGCAGACAAGGGAAAAAACTACTTTTGGGATAATTCTTGTGACCATGGAGTTGAATAATCAATAAAAAAAATAAGTCATGGTAAAGCTTCAGAAAAGTCACAAATCAAATGAGAAAAGCAAGGAGATCAAATGGATAATTTTGCATTTGATGTTTGCATACTGTATCTGCATTTATCATTGAGATAGTTTCATAAAAAATGTTTTGTTTTTTTTGTTATTGCTTTATTGTTACTGCTAACATGTATTTCAAACATTTCGAAATCAATTCTATTCCAAATTTTTAAGTTGTAAATGTTACAATTTAGTCACTGGTAAAATATGAATAGATTAAGGGTTTTGCAGCAGGGGACTTTGATCACCTGCAAGGTTCAGACACATAGCATAAACTCCATTGGGAGCCAATGCAGAGAAAGTAAAATAGGAGAGATGTGACTCCACATATGGGAGCAAATTAAAAGCCTGGTGGCAGTGTTTTGGTGCTCTGAAGTTAAACCAGAGAAGTAAAACGAACTTACAGGACTCAATGCATAAAGAGATAAAAGCATTAATGAGCATTTTCATTTCAGTCTTAGAGACAGTAGACCTAGGATTTTTCAATTGAAAAAACAGGAGACACCAC
The DNA here is from genome assembly GCA_037974425.1 of Phenacogrammus interruptus. Classification (NCBI taxonomy): domain Eukaryota; kingdom Metazoa; phylum Chordata; class Actinopteri; order Characiformes; family Alestidae; genus Phenacogrammus; species Phenacogrammus interruptus. The sequence continues at coordinate 3,438 of JBBPCW010281174.1, forward strand.
ACATGCACATCAAAATTCATGGGCTGATAACAAACAACACCTAAGTTACACTGAGAAACCCGAGAGTTGCGAGACAGTGATGAAAATATTTGACTAACAGGTAGGCCAGGAGGGGCAAAAATTAAAAGCTCAGTTTCTGAGAATTTAGTTTACATTGTTAGTTAAAAGCCAATACATCTCTGTCAGACAATCAACAAGGAGAGTTAACTTGTACAAATGTTGGGGTTTAGAAGAAGTACAAAGCTGGAAGTCAAAAGCGATGCTGCACAAAGGGGAGATTTAAATCACCAAACAATATTACCTAGTTCAGGTCAACGTGCTACAAGAATTAAAGTTATTCTATTACAGCCCCAAGAGAACCAGTATACAAAGAAAAGAGAAGCCCTGAACTAAATGTGACCATTCTGTCAAATGTGAACACACCACAGCACAAAATTCTTGCTCTGCATTTAACCCATTTAACAAAAGGAGCAGCGGCAGTCAAGAACACAGCACCCGGGGAACAGTGTGTGGGGACAGTACCTTGCTCAAGGGTACCGGAGAGGTGCAGTTTTGGGAATCAAACCCATGACTGCAGGGCGAACCCCCAACCACTAGGCTACAAGCTGCACCAGTGGACAATCTTTGCAGGGTAGACGGTGAGCCATGCCATTGTACTGTGCCTGAAATCCCAAGACTGGAGAGAGCAGCCAGGAGGATCTGATGTTTAACAGTGTAGAAGGCTGCAGAAAGGTCAAGAAGAATCAGAGCAGCTGATCTAACTGCATGAAGTTCTTCTGAGACGGCTAGTAGTGCAGTTTCAGTAGAGTGTGCAGCCTCGATCCCGGACTGGTGAGGATCCTGAAGCTGGTTTTGGGAAAGAAAGATGTTGAGTTGGTTATAAGCAGCACATTCCAGGACTTTGGAAAGGAAGGAGAGAAGAGATGCTGGTTGTTGATATCTGAGGAGTCCAGCATGAGTTTCCTCAGCATCGGTGTGGTTAGACTCTGTCAAGCCCTGCCTTGTAGTTATCATTTTCACCTGTGGTACTTGTCTTCTCCTCTGTTTAGGTGTTCCATATTCTCCTGTAATATAAGTACCCCTGAGTTCAGTCTGTGTTGGTGGAATCTCTGTGAGCAGCACCATGTGCTTGCCTTGTTCGCATCTTTGATTAAACCCCTCTCAAAGCTTGCTTCTCTATTTTGAACGTTGATTTATGTTAGTGTTTTGTTTCTTGTTTCTGTTTATTAAACTTTTTCCCACAAACATCCTCGTAAGATGTAATTATTGAGTAATCTACTGAAGACTTTCATGTAATATGTAATGTCATAAAAGATATCGATGGCCAACATCTGGACAGTTTAAAAAGTAACTCTCTGCGGTGTGAGTACCGAATGCAGTATTAAAAGTAATGGTGTACTTGTTCTTTAACAGTGGAGGGGAATCTGATGAATAACGATGAACTGAGGATCGTGCTGGTGGGAAAGACTGGAGTGGGAAAGAGTGCCACAGGAAACACAATCCTGGGAAGGGAAGAATTTATATCTGGATTATCTTCCTCCTCTGTGACCGCAGACTGTGGAAAAGCCAGAGAAACAGTCATTTGCAGGAACATCGCTGTGATCGACACACCAGGATTATTTGACACCAGGTTTACAAATGAAGAAGTGGTGGAAAAGATCAAGCTGTGCATATCACTGTCTGCACCAGGACCCCATGTGTTCTTGGTGGTTCTCCAGCTGGGAAGATTCACTGAAGAAGAGAAAGAAACAGTGGAGATCATCAAGAAGATTTTTGGTCAGGATTCCTCAGAATACACCATTGCCCTCTTCACCAATGGAGACAGGCTGAAGAAAATAAGCATTGAAGAATTTATTGATGGAAGTCCTGAACTGAATGATTTTATCAAAACCGTCAATAACCGATATCATGTATTCAACAATGAAGATGAAGATAGAACCCAGGTTACAGAGCTGATTGAGAAGATAGATCGGATGATCAGAGAGAACGGTGGATCTCACTACACAAATGAAATGCTGCAGGCGGCTGAAAGAGCAATTCGTGAAGAACTATCAAAACTTCAAAGTGCAAATTCAACCCCAAATGACACAGAGACAAGAGAGAAAGCAGAAAGAGACAATCCATTCCTGAACAGAACAGTTATAGGTGTAGCAACCGGTGCACTTGGTGCTGCAGCCACTGCTCTTGTGATTCAAAAGAAATGCACAATACAGTAATTCATGAGCTGATTCAACTGTGGAAACAAGCTTTACTGAAGTGTACACTATAGACGTGTGAGGGAATGAGTTTTGGTTTTGGGGTTCTGGATATCTATGCTGCACAATGGTTAAAAGTTTTAATCTCAATTAATCACGTGTTTTGCTAGGGATGCACCGATATTATTTTTTTGGGACCAAAACTGAGGAAATATTTGGCCGAAAACCAAAACTGAATCGCCGAAAGAAATTATTAAAATTATTAAAAGAATCTGTTACTAAATTATAAACATATTTATTTAGCATTGAAAAAGCATATTATACAATATAATGCACAATATAAATAAAATATTTTACTTGGCCCCACGCATGAATAGAATAAAAATAAGTTAGCTGAAATATTATACAATTAAATATCTTCACTCATAAAACAAGTACTCAAGTGCATTTTAATATTCTGAACAAAGTGCATTCAGAACAAATGCTTTAAAACTGCTGAAAGATAGAACAACATTCACTGGAGTCCTTTACAAAATAGTGTATTAAAATAGAGATCACTGGAAAGCTTTCTTGCTTTTTCAGAAACACAGGCAGAGTGGGTGTGGTCGAACGGTCTCGCCTCGTCCGTGCTTCATATTCTGTGCCTTTGTGAATCCACCTCTCTAGAAATGTCGGCATTCCACGCTTGAAAAACGGTTTTCCGAGTGCAGAATATTCGGTGCATCCCTATTTTTTGCATTTAATAACTTTTTTTTTTCATTTAATCGTGATTAATCACATTGTTATGTGCAAAATTAAATAATTATTTCAAAGTAGTGTATTGCATAATTTTATTTTTAAAGTGCTGCTGTATGAAGAAAAGTGCAACAATACTTGGTTTGGAAACACTTTAAATTAATAAGGAGCTTTTTAACAGCAGTGTTCCCTTTAACACCATTACAGTTCAAATATTTCTGTAAATCTCATTAATGTAATCAAATCTTAAATTAAACCAGAGCTATTCATCACTGCAGGGCGTTCAGGTTTATCTAGTTTATTATAGAAAAACAAGTTCCTCTCAGAGTCCAGAGGATTATAGCAGCTGTAAAGGGGACCGACTCCATATGAGAGTCTCTATATCTGAATGTAGTGTCATTAAAGTTCCTGTTGGTTTACACTATGATTACAACAATGCTCTGAGGATTTGTTTGTGTTCAGCCACAACAATAGGTACCGATATTGGATGAATAGTTACGGAACATGGGGGCAGAACCATATTAGCAGCTGCAAAGGGGGACCAATTCCATATTAAATAGCTGAACGTAATTAAAGTTTCTGTTGGTGCAATAGTCAGGTGTCCCCATACTTTTGTTCATATAATATTGACAAATGATGCGCCTGACCCCAAGAGCCCAAAACAGCAACGAACTTAAAAAAAAACCCTGCATAAACGCACAATAAAATAATTGATGACGTTCAGTAAATGATGCCATATATATATATTTCCCACTTATAGCAACCAATATACATTAAATATGCCTGACTCTGTAGTACTGATATGCATTATATACTCAATAGGCTACATCTAGAGGTAGAGTACAGAGTATGTCTTTTTAATGCGTTCGTGTGTAATTCAAATATATTTCAATACTTAGAACTAGTTATGTTTTATTATTATGTGGTTTTCCTAACTGAATATAAGCAGCTATTTTAAAGAAACATATCTGGAACAAATGAGCTATTCAGAACTTCTTTCCAGGGTCTAAGGAGAACCTGAGACTGGTGCTGGTGGGTCTTCAGGGTGTGGGGAAGAGTGCTGCAGGGAACACCATCCTGAGTAAAGAGGAGTTCCAGTCTGATATTAGCCCCTCCAGCCTGACGCTGCAGAGTGAAAGCCGTGAAGGTCAGGTGTGTGGGAAGCAGGTGACTGTGGTGGACACGCCTGGTCTGTTCAACAGGAAGCTCTCAGAGGCTGAGATGAAGGAACAGATGGAGAGAGCTTTAACCCTCTGTGCTCCAGGACCTCACATGTTTCTCATCGTCGTCCAGCTGGGACGTTTCACAGAGCAAGAGACGACTGTGATGGACAAACTGGCTGAAATGTTGAGCTCAGATGTGAAATTGTACTCCATGGTGCTCTTCACTTATGGAGACAGACTTAAGAACAAGACAATAGATCAGTTTGTCAGAGAGGACAAGAACTTGAGGGGACTGATTGACAAATGTGGGGGACGGTTCCATGTGTTCAATAACAATGATGTGGAAAATAAAGTGCAGGTCAGAGAGCTTCTGGAAAAGATCAGCAATCAATTGATGAAGAGAAGAACCAAGCATCCAGTTTCTGAAAAACATGTCAGCAAAGTGAAGAACTCACGGACGAATGTCCTTTATTATATGGGATTATTGGCTCTATCAATTGCCGTAATGGGATACATGAAGTGGAAAATTATCAGTGACATGGTGACTGAGAGGGAATTCTTGACCAAAAGGAGGTTTTGATGAAAATGACGAGTTATGAAATGCTACAGTGTTAGGGGCTGGGCTGTGCATCCTGAAGATATTACAGAAAAAACAACATATATACTATGGCAGCAAAGATTAATGATTTAAATGTTTACTAAATCATTCTGTTAAAATAATCACACTGTTTAGAAAACAAACTAAATATCAGGTTTTGGCAGCTACCATAAATTAGTGTAGAAAGCTCTGAAAACATCTATAAGCATAATCTTTAGGGTTAAATATCTTTAGATCAATAATCTACTTGTATTTTATTTCTGAAATGATTCTTTCACAGAGATGTGTCTACTCCATGATTTTTATTGTTTTATTTATTTTAATCATAGAAGAATAAATCATACAAAGTTTTAAAATAATCTTTAGTTTTGACAATTTTTAAACATGTGCTTCTGTATGGAATCAGATTTGTGCCAACATATTTAAACAAAACTCCTAATATTAAACAGAAATAAGATGTTCAGTCATACCACCCACTTTTACGTTTTTGCTGCCTGAGGATTAAGTTGCAGTTCTTGCACAGATCTCTCGTTTGGGCGGGGCTCGGTCTGATTTGCCTGCAGATGTCTGTGATGTCCACAGAGCAGCTGCTAGAGGCCGCAATGGGGATTTTCATTTCTGGGACTCTTATTTTGAATCAAGTGTATGTGCGTGTCAAGGGTCTCAGTGTCAGGTGTCTTGTGTTTTCTTTAAGTGATTGTGTATTATGATTGGTTCATGTTTTAGTGGGGTTTGTATTTAAGTTCTGTGAGTTCATGTTTCCAGTTGCTGGTCAACCCTCATGTATACCCTGTGTGTTTCCTGCACATGGTCCCTCCTGATGTGTCTGCTGTTAGCTGTACTTCTGTTAGCCCCTTGTGGCTTTTTGTTTTTGTTATGTAAAGTTTGAGTTGTTTATGTAATAAAATTCCATCTATGGAACCTGCACTCTTGCGCCTCGCCTCACTCCCCGAGCACCCGACGTGACAATATCTGATGCTCGATTTAGGGCTTTATTTCGTGCTAGGACAACATTTCACTACCCTGTATTTTAATGTGCACTGCCAACGTTGTCAGTAGCAGCGCTAACTGGTGACTGAGGGACAGTAGGAGAGAAAGAATGAGCTGATTCCTTACCTTCACCTTAACCTTAACCCTAACCGTAACCCTATCTTTAAACCTAATGATACTGCAAGATTGGTGTGTTTTTCCTAAAATGTTATGTTTATCTAATATTCACTTACAGAATTGAATTACAATTTTTAAAGTAAATGTAAAAGTTATTTGTCCTGTATTTCATAGAAACATAGTGAGGGATTAGGGTTCATTCAGGATCTAAAGGATTGTCAGGAACTAAAACAAATATGAATTGGCATCATGATTGTACAAGAAGAAATCTGTGTTTTTTTATTCATTATTTACCTCTTAATGGACAGCTTGTGACCAGGTGGTTAATGAGTTGGCCCTGTGATCAGAAAGTGGTGTGCTTGAATTCCAGGACTGCTAATGGCTCCACTGAGATACAATTGTACATTTTCATTCCTTGCATTTCTTGCTCATATCCTCATTTCTCCTTTTGAAAATGTGAGGAAGGGATGCAAGAGAAATGTGAATCAAGGATGAACTCTTACAGTCTTTGCAAACACACACACACACAACATCCTGCCATCAGTTCCACTCAACTAAAGATCCACATAATGCTGTACCAAAACCAAACACATCATCAACATGCCAAAGATGTGGGTAGACCTGTATCCAGGCCTTAACATTAAAGACATAGACCATCCCATATACTGAAGCTGACAGGTGTCAATGTTCTACAAATTATAAATCCACTGCCAAAATTGATAAATAAATTAAGATTATCAATTAATTCTATAAGCTTAAAAGCCTAAGCTAGTTTTGTTCCTTTTCCATTAATTCAGAGGTAAGAAACATATGGCTTTTTTTTTTAATGTTAATAAAATATGGATTTAGTTCTTTCTCTGTAACAATTTTCAAGGTAAGGATACAACTGATGAAAAAAAATAGATTTTTAGAGGGTCGACTGATGTTTCAGTATACAAAGTCAAAAGGTTCTGTCAAATCGCCCTAACCTTAAAAAACTGACTACATGAAATACCCTCACAATTATCAGAACCTCTTGTAAAGATTTGCAAAATACATTACTCAAAAAAAGTTAGGAAAATGTAAAAAGTTCACACTACAGTAATTTTATATCATGAAAGTAGGGCATTTAAGCAGAAGCATGCAGTGGTAATTTCCTCAGCACAAACAACAACGGTGAGTTTACCACAACAAAACATGTCAGCGTCTCTGTCATGTGCCCTTGAACAAGAACAACGTCTCATGCAGTTCTCAAGTCAACTTATTGGCTGCTGAAGCATGGCATCCCACTCTTCTGGAAGGGTGGGATTCATGTCTGGAGAAAGTGTAGACCTGAAAAAGTGCAAACCTCGATGTTGTCCATGAAGATGAAATTAGGCCTGTGTTGTTCACACAAGGGCAGAATGACTGGATTAATGATGTTATTCGAATAGTACATGGGCTTGACACTGTACCATTCACAATGTAGGGCAGGTCTGTACTGACTAGACATGCCTGTCCACACTGTAACACCATCACCACCACCACCACATCCTTGACGTCTCCAACACTGCTGCAATCATTACTGCTCAACGTGAATCATCTTTCATCAGAGAACAACACTGAGGTGCACTGGTCCCTCGTCCAGCGAAAACGTTCCCTGTGCCTTCTTTTCACCTCCCTTAACCTCCTGAGGCTCGACCTGTTTTTTTACATGCTTTTTTATTTCTATTTTGCTCTTTGGGCTTATTGGAACCT
>JBBPCW010281191.1:0-22070 GCA_037974425.1 Phenacogrammus interruptus
AGGAAAAATATGATTTTCTAATTTTGTAAAATAAATATTAATGTAAATCAGCTAAATATCCATATAAAATATAGCTGCATACTTCTTTTAGTCCAGAGAACACAAAGCAACTGTATATTGGCTGCTGCCCCCATGTTCTTGTGTTGACACAAAAGAAAACACACTTACATGAATTAACTGAGAGACAGCAGTTCAGTGTACACTGTACAGCATGTATACAGGTTTATCTTTACAGTTTTTGAGGTTAATGTATTAAACTGAGTTTGAATTGAAATTAAAGGGTTTTGGGAGCAGATTTGTGGGCATATTTAGGGTTTACACCATAAAAAGCCTTTTTTTTTTTTTCTTTTTTAACCACATCACAAATCTGTGGTTATCCACAGTTCGCAGGTGCCCTTGGATTGTGACCCCTCAAATATTGGGGGTTTACTGTATACATGTTAAGCTCTTAATGTAGATTCTTTTGTACATCCCCTTCTATGCATGGTCTGGCTTACAGAGAGAAAGGAGTGAGTCACATTGTACTCCCCGTACAGTAACCCTCAGCATTTTCTGTCGGACTAAGGCTGGTGGTTCTTTTGGTAACACTTTGAAGTGAAGGTCAGGGCTAATAAACTCACGTTGCCTCTGTTTTGCCTTTTAATTTTCACAGGTAACAAAGGACAACAGAGACACACTTGCTGACAAAATTGTGTCTGCGCTAAAGGAATGTCTAAGTAACTGGAAAGAAGACACTTAAAACAGACAATAGGACTTTGGGGTACAATGTGATGACGGTCATCAAGGAAGATAAAAGGCAAAAACGATTTTTGGACACTGGTTTTTTCCCCCGTTTTGTTTCTAAGTGTTTTTTTCCTTTCACCAGTAATCTCGGAGAACATCCGTCCTGCTTTTTAAAGCTTTGGAGAGGCATTAGGCTTGAGATTGTTTGGTCCTGGTAGTTGAAGCGGGTATGTAAACAATGTGCAGGGCAAGGGATAGTCCAAGACTGGTTTGGGAATCACTGCCCAAGAACTGTTGCTGACATGAAGGTTTAGACATGATTTTCAACCCCTTAACAATTTCTAATATCTTCAACAATAGATGGAGGGAACTGTGGTGAATGCCTCATCACGTTCAGAAAGGAGAGTTTTATGTGTGTGTTTCAGGGTTGTTAAATGGCATGTGGAAGTGTCCACGTTATTAAAAGTTCAGTTCATGTTACTTTTAGGTTTCATAAAGGTCTTGAACATCGTTATTTTTTTGCATGCACATAGTATTCAGAATATTGCATGTTCAGAATTAGTCCCAAGTTCTGATGACCCTGTACGTCTTCTGACGCTAACAAAAGTTTGTTTAAATAATAAAATCTCAATGTCTGAGAAATGGAGAAGTGTGTGTAAGAGTTTAAGAACAAAAATCTACAACCGCTGTTTACTTTTTGCAAATAAAAGATCGTAATTAATCACAATTCTTTTTCTGCGTCTATGCGGGTTGGGGTTGGGGTGGGGGCTGGCTTGTCTTGGACACAGGCAAGGGGGGCTTCAAGGAAGAAAGGTTGGGAACCACTGCCATAGAAGAGCCATTTTTGTAAGTGACCTGTGAATGGAAATCACATTTTAAAAATTTGAAAGAGCTTTTAAACACAGGATTTTCACACTTAGATCTAATTTAGAGACACTAAAAATGGTTCTACTGTGGCAGAGTCCCTGTTCTGACACATTTTTACCAGTGTTTTACCAGATTATGTATAACAATCAGTACAATCAGTGCTTGTAAATTCTACAAAGTGCACCACATGTCAGGTGTAGCCAATAAACTCAAACTATATACCATAACAGTAACAAGAGCTTCCATTAGTCATGCTTACTCCATGCATACTGCATACTCCATGTATTTTACAGCCAGAAACCCTGATGCATTTTTATTCAACATTTTTGTCTGTTGTCAAGAGTAAAATAATAAGCAGCCTTACAATTCACCCACATGTAATTACTTTTCAAGAGCTTACAATAAAGAATTTTTCCATTTTTCGCCTGGCAGACAGACAAACAAATAGTTGGAGACCAAATAAAGGAAAGAACCTTAATCATGTTTGTCCCCTTCTTAATAATGTACATTTTCAAACACTGTGTCCTTTCAAACAATTCACAAAAACCTCAGGACTGCAGCTCATTCACAGGCATACCCAGGAAAAACGTGTTTGTAAAAGAGAGAGAGAAAGAGACTTTTCAAGGTCATCTTTAGCAGGCTGTGGCAAGGTGCCCCCAAGAGCTGGGACAGACGGCTTACATAATACTCAGAGGACCAAACTCTTGTGCCAAAGCATACCCCAGATTATGCCATCCTCCATCGCCTGCCTGCAATTGCCATCAGCATCTCTACAGCAATGGCTGGCTGATCATCAGCAGACACTGTTTTTTTTCTGCCGGAAGCTCTGTGTGCGAGTGCTTTTGTTCCAAGACAATTTGTGCTTTTCTCAATCCTTACGTCATAATTTCTCTTCATCAAAGTGTTGCCTGTGGTGATGTTTCTCAGACGGGACACTTACAGCTCAATAAAAATGCAAATGAGAAATGGGTTTGCTAGGTTAAGTTAGGCTTGTGCTAGGCTGTTTTGCTCAAACTGAATACTGAGCAATGGCTTTTGACTATCTGCTGTATGTGCTTGCAGTGTTTTAACACAAAACAGTGTTATCAAATAAGTTTACTAAATATTTGCATGGTTCTACAAAAAAAATCTATTGACTGATTTAGAATCTGGAGGTTCTTTTAAGTTCTTTTTAAAAAATCCTCCAAATTACGTTGTAAGTGTTCAAGGTATTGGTAAAAAAACGACTATGATAAGATGCTCAGTTCTGTGACATCCCTTCCAAAAAACCTCTCTGACACCTCTATTTTTAAGAGTGTATTTGCTGACTGTAATTTTACAGTACATCAACATCATGTTCTTTGGGCAGCAAAATGATAGAGTGAACTAGATCAAATTGCAGTGACTCCTTTTATGTATGTTTCCAGAACACTTAAGGACACCCATCAGTGGTTTTAATCTCTGTGCAAAGCCGTTCCCATCACAACATCCCACAAAGCCTTATAGCATGCTGAAAAAACATATTCAGTCTCACTGTAACAGACTGACTGCCCCACCCCACAAAGCTCCTAACTGAAGCCCAGGGGGATTGTAGTCAACAACAGATAAGTGGAGATGGAGTGAAATCTCTTTTTTTTTAGTATTAATGTAAATGTCGGTACTGAAACAAAGCATCGTAGCTAGTGGAGCTCAGTTTGCACATGATTTATAAGATGCATACTTCAATTTTATATTACGAGCATTTTGAGGTTTGTCAAGAGAAAGTTAGTCAACACATAAATATGAAACATGACAGGCCGAAGGGATGCATTTAGCTCATGACAGGCAAAACTATTGTGTGATAATTCACCGGACTAAGTTGCGAAACACATCGTAGCGGCCAGGTGACCTCCCAAAACAGAGTACACGACAGCAGAGAAACATGAGGCAAAGGTGATAATAATAATAATAATAATAATAATAATAATACTTTTTATTCAAAGGCGCATTTCTGACACACAAGGATGTGCAGGATGATTCAGGAGGCGATGTTTTAAAATACTTCTATAGACTGCAGAAATTAAACATCATTGGAATTCAGCTGTCCCTCCACCAGCTTGATGAGGACCGTTATGTTTGAGAAATCTTCGTCTCCTGCAAACGGCCATGATCTCCGTGATCTTTTGTTATGGTTAAATTGGGCACCAAAAATGCTTTTGTTACTGGATGGACAAATTCAGCACTCCTTGCTCTTTACCTTGCTCTTAGTGCTTCTTTCCTCAGATGGCAGTGTGGCCGTACGGTGATTACTGAACTACGTCATGCCTTCCGTTAAAACTGATTTATAAAAAAATCTTTGCAATTTGATCTTCGCACAGATCAAAGGCGCAGAAGCGACGTGGTAATAAAGGCAAGGACCACAGGGCCCACCATAGAGGAGCAGGGTGTAACTGTCCCAAGGGCATCATTGAACGAAAGTACCCTTTCCCAGCCCCTTCACATATTTCACTGCAGACATCTGATTCTGGTGCTACTCTAATGAATCAGTGTGTGGGAGAGGGTATGTCCTGCGGAGCTGCTGGACAGACTTTCTCATGACACACAGGGTCAAAAATGTGACCGGAAAGGAACAAAAATATTTTTCCTGCACTTTTTAAAACATTGCTGGCAAAAACGCGTATAACAACGATGATGAAAGTCCCCTGATGAAGGAAAATAGTGCCCCTAGAATACTTTAACCAGCAAGGCGTAATTTTCATATATAAAATATAGAGGCAATATTTCAATGATTGCCTCTATGATTATCACCAACTGAATTATTATGTTAGTATAGCGCAAGAAAAAATGTTTTATTCTCCTTTACGTTAGGAGAATCTATCCTACTTCGTTGCACTGCATATTTAAGTATTTAATGCTCTCTAATCCCCTACAAACACAAAGTATGGTGGGGGCCATTGTTTATCACCAGGCGGCCTCATCCCCTGCTGTCTCATTATTTTACTTAAGCTGATCGAGTCCATATCAGTTTATTATGTAGCCTTTTTTTAAACTCACTTCATGTCAAGTGGGCTTTGCAGAGTCTTTTCTATTATTTACCCTTTATCCTGAATGGTTAATGGATCAGTACTGAAGGGCATATAGCTTCAAGACATGACAGCTTTTCATATGCTAACGCATCGAGCAGCTGAGGCTTTTTTATGAAGATTTCAGAAACCCTTTCAGAGTGTTTATCACACATTGCCATGTATCCTCTCTTCGCCATTAGAAATGCGTGGGGGTGGGGTAGGGGATTATCATACTGTAATACACATTTTGAACACATCTATTAGAAATCAAAGGTGCACAAGCGAATGCTATTTAATGTTTTAACCAGTAAGATTTTACTAGTGCATGTGTTCAAAATGTTACAAATCCTTAGGGTTAATGGAGTTCAACAGCAAGTGAATAATAAAAGCATTCCTTTCAGTTAGAATGAACACACAATTTTAGGCCTTAAGTCATAAGCCTAAATCACAAAACCTCTAAAATACAGTTGAGTAATGCAGTACATTACATTAAAAATGTCAATTCTAACATTTTGTGGGATGCTTTACTCAAGCAGTACAAAGACGGCTCAAAAAGTCATTGAAAAATGACATTCTATTTCAGAAGAACCAAATGTAGTAAATGTTTATTTGTATAAATTCAAATGTACAAAAAAAACATGATTTACATTGTAGAGTTTATGGGACTTCACAAAAACCTACACACTAGAAAGTTGAATTAGTAGTTCTTTTGGGATGCAAACCAGTAGATATTTCAAAAACTGTAGAGTGGTAATCATAGAAATAAACTGTAACCCACACAAATTCCAAACTACACAACAAGATTGGTGGTGAAACATTGACTGTTATCAGCTATAAAATCTTGACAAATGTGAGTCACATGGGAAATAAACACATTTACCCTGCTTTTAAGATATTCATGGTCGTAGGTGAGCTCTTTAGGTAAAATTTAGGTAAAAGACTCCAAACCCAAAGAGGTGGTAGAGGCTGGTTTTGATGATACATTCATTATATGGTGTTTTTCAGTGACGAAAATGCAATTTCTATTAAAAAAACAACAACTCTGTATCAGATAAAAAAACAAGCATTTAGGTTGTGTCCTGCACATATAAACAATTGGTGACATATTAGCCTGCTGGGTCTCCAGGATCCAAATTACTCTTTCTTCCCAAATAACTTCCTAAAAATGGATTTGTTGTGAGGCCTTGGGAGGCTGGCATAGCCCCTGAGAGGCAGCTCAGAAAACGAATGCTGTCTGCAGCTAGTGGGCTGAGGAAGTGCAGCACTGTTGCACACAGGCTGCTTATTGCTGTCTCTTATGAACAGAGTCACAGAGTAACTGGAGTTGCTGTTTTGGCTTCCGCCTGCAGGGTGCGCTGGCTTAATGCGTTGGTACGTTGCTAGAGGTGTGGCAGTGGGGAGACAAGGGAGACAACATCTACTGTGGTTAAATAAATTTCACAATGGATACGCAAGATATGTGTGTATAGATTTATCTATAATGTGGACTACTGGCCAACATCGTTCAATGTAAAACGGGGCCAAAAGTTAAGTCTGAGTATGAAGCAGGTAATAAAGATGACAGTTGTACCTGAAGTAAAGGACTGGGAGCGTCTCTTGCTAGTGCCAAAGTCCTGACTGGAGGAGAAAGTGGAGGACAGAGCTTTGTGGTTTTGAGATTGAAGCCTCTGTTCCAGCAAAACACCCAGGGAATCTAGTATAATGACAAAGAGATCAATAAATGAGATCTAAATGGAAAGGCTGTAACGTGAGAAAGAGTGTTCATGTTGAAAATGGAGAGGTCAAGACAACCGAAAAACGATCGTATGCAACTACAACTAAATTCGATACCTTATGACCCCACCAGAAGCAGTCTAAAGCAGTGCTCCATCACTTTATGATATCCTAAGAAATTTTGGATACATTTCTTTCTAATACTTAGTTAAGCATTGCTTGCCTCAAAGTGTCCATATCATGGAAGATCTCATTTTATTAATGTAGCCTTAAAAAAATCCCCAAAATTCAATTCCCAATGCACAAAGTCCACGTCCTGAAATTAAAATTGATGATCATGTTAAAATGCATAATGACTGTGTTTGGTACATCGTAGCAAAAAGTTTGTCCTAGGTAGAGGGAAAGGGGAAAAATACAACATATATAGGATGAGCATTGTTTAATAATAGCATCAACATTGTCAGTTAAGGATTACACCTGTCTCTTGGGACAGTTCCTGTCCATTTCAGCCCACTCCTCCAACTAAGTATACATTTGTTGACTCTAACATGAAGTTAGTGGACGAGTAGGATAAAATGGACAAGAACTTTAAAGGGACTCAAAAGGGAACGGACGTGTTTTATCAGTTTTATCCAAATGTCTGGCATAAATTGTCCAGTTGGCTCATAAAACAGATACTAATGCCAGACATTTTGGGAAGCGTATCTCTAAATTAACAACAAACTTATACAAGGACTTGCCACACTAACCTGTATCTGCAGACGAGGAGGGAGATCGGTTATTTGTTTTTCTATAATGCCACTGAGAGACGTGCGAGCAGTTTCTGGCGAGGACAACAATCTCTTTTATTCCAGCAGAGCTGACCAGTGGACTGTGACTAGGATGAATCAAGTGATCCTCGTTATTCTTCTTGGAGGACTGGCATGTAGGTCTGCTCTGGCAATCCCTAGAAGAACTTCCATTGACTGTCACTTGTGTTGTGGGCCCACCTGATGTTCTTTGGGTTTCTGACTTACTGGACTCTATAGTCAGATCACACATCATTAACAACAAAACACGGCCATATTACATTCTATGTTAAATGTATTTATTGTTATACTACTAAACAGGTTTACCAGCATTTTCCTGGATTCTCAGGATCCATTTCTTCATCATGAAATGAGAGGGGGCACTTAGTAGATACTCTGATCCATCATGCAGCCTAGGAGCAAAGCACTTCATGTAAATCAACCGTGAAAAGGGACAGGAAGTCACAATGAATAAAAGCTAGAGTGGCCAGTTAGCAAATATTGTTGAATAAAAGAGATGTCCACACAATCCTGAGACATGAGGAAGGTCTTTGACTGAAATGTCAGCACGATTAAAGGGGCAGTGGTGCCACGGTCCAGTCCTGTCTGGACAAGAAGGAGGCACAGGCGCAGACGTTCATACTAAATGTGTTGATTTATTTACAACACTAGAAGATAAACCAAATAAAACATAGGCACAGGGGCCAGACACTAGGACAAAACAAGGAGGAAGTAAAGACACAGACTGAGGATAACGTAAGTGTATGCACCCATAACAAAGACAAAGAATTACCTACTTAAATACCCAGTGACAACCAATAAACAGACAGGTGAGTAATCAACATTAACTTAATCCAGCTGTGAGAGTTCAGTTCAGTGTGCTTCTGCGACTGCTAGCAATCATGACCTCTAGTGGCCGCAGACTGGTATCGTGACAAGTAACAGTGTTCAGTGTTTAAAAATCGTTTTAGTCAAGGACAATTTTCAACTACTTTTGGACATTTTCTAAGCTAGCAATCATTTCATTTATTTATTATTAGGGGTAGCTGGTGGCCTAGTGATCAGGGCGTTTGCCCACGCATTCGAATTCCAGGACTGCTAGTGGCACCACTGAGGTACCCTTGAGCAAGGTCCTGTCCCCACACACTGCCCTCCACCCCGAGCGCTGTGTTCCTGGCTGCCTGTTGCTTCACTTGGTGAATGGGTTAAATGCAGAGCAGGAGTTTCATGCTGTTCACGTATGACAGAATGGTCACTTTACACTCAGTTCACACTTATACACTTTAATCTCCCCTGCATGTCTTTCTCACGACTCAGCAACTACTGAAGTCATGTGGTGAACTCCACTTTCACTAAAAAACTCAAGCCATGAACGTTCTATGAGTAGTTCTCTCCTCTGACCTTAGGGTGAAGCAGTTGGGTTTCTTGGAATACTCTGGTGCTGAAACACATTCTGCACCAATTAGGTTCAGTGGCAGTGTTGTCATGGAGCTCTGGGAAAAACACACAAAAAACAATTCCAATCAAGTCTCTATAAGGCACTGTTTATTCTGCAGTGTTATAACTTGAGTATAAAGCCCAGTCAGGATTTTTCTGGCTTACCCTCATTGTGTCTTTTCTATCCTGGTAAAAACACAGTGTTTGTCTGTACAGGACAGCATGACATGAGCTCCACGCCCTGCACAATGCCTAGAAGGGCCAGTGACGATAATTAGTGACAAGGAGATGAATGAAGTACACTGAATGGAAGCAAATGTGTATACAGACCAGTGAGTGTTATGTTGGCATTCAAGACAGAATGTGTGTAAATAAATGACTTACCCTCCTACCTCCCAGCAGCAGTCTGTGTTTCCTTTCTAGTGTGCCCTCCATAGATGGCACTTCTTGTCTTCCGCTCTAGAATCGACAGAAGAATGCAAACAGAATCTTAGAGTTAGATATAACACATGACAGATCCAAAACCTACTACTACTAAATCTTGATGTTTTGGAACTTTCCACTTTGAACTTAATTTCATAACTAAAAGAATTATAGGCCTTATTGCTAATTTACCACAGGGCTAGTGGTGGTCTGCACCCTGGTGTTGGGGTTTGGTCCCTGGGACTCGGATGCAATGGCAACCCCCTCCAGATCCATATGAACAGATAGGAGGCTGGACTGATCGTGTAAAGAAGAGAAGTACCACATATGTTATTGGACAGAACTACAAATACAAAACATCAACAACAGTTTTGGTGTGATATAATATGCAATATATGATGAGAAATATTCTAGAATAGCACATACAGATTGATCTAGGGTTAGATTCTGCTCTTGATTGCAAAGTATGTGTTGATCTAATCATTATCAAATTTTGCCAGCTTTCACACCTCACCTTCATACCCCCTCTATCACCCTCCATCGCTTCCTCCTCCTCCTGCTCCACCCCATACTGGTAGATATACTTTTGCTGATCCATAAGCTCTGGCAGTTTCACAGGTTCTGAGGCTGTTTCATTAATCACCACTGCCTCCTTAAAAGTCAGCCCATGTTGAGGGAAAATATGAGCCTTGGGTCTCCAGTCTTTTCTATAATGCATGGAGGATTGAAGACCAAACTCAGTAACCAGAAGGTTAGGTGCAGAAGTGGCAGTGATCATCTTTCTGACTAGTACTGCTTGCTCTACAGGTGAGGGCTCCCTCTGCTGGCCTGGCGAAGAGGAGGTAGGCTCAGTGGGAATGCCCTGGTACATGATATCTGAGCAGATGCTCTGCCTAAAGCTATTAGTCCAAATGTCCTCCAGCTCCTTCTCTTCTTGCTCAAACTGCTGGTGATCAGGGTGCAGAGGGTCATCCAAAGGTGATTTAGTGTTCGGAGACTCCACGTTCGGAGACTCCAGAGATAATAGCTTCACTGTGGGTCCAGGGTTTACAGAGGTATTCAAATATGGGATCTCTGGGAATATCTTATTGCTCCCAGAGTCTTCTCCTCCACTGGCTTTTACACTTAATAATACAGGTGATGCATGGCTCAGGGCAGACATTGGACTCTCTGTTCTTAGAGGGCAAGGACTGTGGTTTTCTGTTGTAGAAGACTGACAATGATTTGGTACCAAAATACTCTCCTCAATTTGCTTTGGATGTTCTTTAATTATAGTTGGAGAGATAATAGGCTGGTGATCACTGCTCTTCACGTTGGATGCTATTTGATCCGACGCAACGTGGGATTTTTCATGCAAACCACTGATCCCAGAGAGACATTTCAGCTGAACACTGGTTAGATTGCTAAAAGATGAGGTTTGATTTTCCTCGAATGCTATGTCCTGAGCTGCTAAAGGAGCTATAGGGCACACATTTTGAGAAACGGAAATAGCATCTATTTGTATTTTCCCTGGAGCTGTGTGTTCTAGCTCATCGTGTGTGTGTGCTGGTTGTGAGCATGCGAGTTTAAAGGTGCTTAGATCGGAAGAATGCTCGGCACGAGAACCCTTGTCTTGATGGGCTATTTTACTAGCATCAGCTGGGGCAATTGTGATGATGTCTTGAGTACAAGGAATGTGGCTCACGTCCTTGGGCAGTTCAAAGCTCAGAACAGAACCTAATGAAAGAAACCTGCAGAGGTTCTTCACATGATCAGCGGCAGCCATGGCAGGTTGCTCCACTATCATATATGAATCAGAAGAACGTAGCCCTCTCAAGCATTCAGCATCAATGTCTTTCACCAGGGGGTTCTTTACATAGTCCAGGAGCTGAGCTTCTTTACTTTTAGACTTTCTTCCACTTTTTCTCGTTTTTGTCTCTTTTAGAGGCCAGGTATGCATGTTACATGTGACAGGCTCACATTCTGGAGGAGGAGGTTCCTCCTCTGAAGGTTCCACTCCCATGATTCTCTGTACTGTGTGCCTGCGAATGTCTGTCTTCTTCTTCCTCTTCTTGCTTTTCCTCGTTAAGCTGCTGAAAATGGAGCTGGCACCACTCCTGCTCAGCAAGTTGAGGGAGGTGCCGTCCACCTCAGGGGTGGAGGAAGAGGAGCAGGGAGAGAAGGAGGCAGGACTGTGCACCATGCCATGTAGTCTAGGGAGTGTCATGCTCTCATACACAGGAGCTCCAGCTTGATTGGTGTCTTTAACATCCAAGTACGTACTTACCTAGAACAAAAGAACAATAGTAAGTATTTAACCAGTGTGTTTTTTCCAGGACACATGAACTGTTAGGCCCATGCATGAGGCCATTATTAAGCATGCGTAAGCATTTTATTGCAATTTTCAAAGCATGTTTCTGGCTAATCTGTATTAACAGCATTTTAAAAACAGCAGGCTGATATATAACTGATAAATCAAATGTAATTAGTTGTTTAATGTCTTCAGGGGTTTCATGTTGATGTATTTGAACTCAAACATGAAACTTCATAGCCCTTACTATAGGCTATAAGTACTGGGAGTCTCATGCTAGATCAGCAGCAGACTTGCATTCCTCAGCAAAAACAGAGGCATATTTTATTTGCACATTTGTTACTGGTGAAAGCTGTAGAACTGGAATTACAAAATAATTTCCAAAAAATGAAACACCCAGGGTTCCATTTGACTAAATATCTAGTCCAAATCTACATCATTTAGAGTACAGAAATGCAAAACAACACGGGCATGATTGTTCCGACACACATCCTTATTTTCTGGCAGACTTAATCAAAATTATGCGCTCTTCATCAAGTCGTCATACTCAGCGGTAATGGCTCAGCCTTTCACCTGTGTGACTAATCTTGTGTTGCTCCAGGCCATGAATCATACAGTATAAAACAATACTGGTCTTTCTTAGGAAGTGAGGGTAAGGTCACACCCTGTCATCAAACTAGGAACACAGCTGCTTTTACATTGGTCCCAAAAGAGTTTGATATGAGGGTGAAAGTGCAGCTTGGTCCATCCTCCTGTGTGTCATCTTCTCTCGTTTCACATATTTATTTTATTAATTTAATTCACAGTGCTCTACAAAGCTGACTGGAGATGGTTTGCAATATGAATGCCACAGCAGTCAGAGATATTTTGTA
Source organism: Phenacogrammus interruptus (assembly GCA_037974425.1). Taxonomy (NCBI): domain Eukaryota; kingdom Metazoa; phylum Chordata; class Actinopteri; order Characiformes; family Alestidae; genus Phenacogrammus; species Phenacogrammus interruptus. The sequence goes on from JBBPCW010281191.1 coordinate 12,137, forward strand.
ACGAAGAAGTTATATATGATTTACTTAACCCCAGTGAGTGTCAATGTACAAAGACATCTGTGGTCTTATTAACTAGTAGTGATTCCAACAAATGAAAAGCTGAGCTCCAAGTCTAACTATAGAATGAAAAACCTGGCTTCAGGATGCATAGTAGCAATCTCATGCATGGATGACCATGTGGGTTTTTTCGACAATCAATTTCTCAAAAGCACAATAGACAGATTGTGAGATTTGACATGGGGTTCACTTTGATTGTGGCCAGGTCTGCTTTGAGTGTGGCCCTTTGATCTGTTTACTCATATTTTCATTACCTGACCACACCTGTTTAAAACACATGTATGTACTGCACCCCATCCAACATTGTTTCCTTTTTCTTTATTGTAACCCCAAGCAATGATCCAGGCTTTGATTGGGTCTATCCGTTCCCCATATTTACCAATATCATATGCATGCACTCAGCCGAGAACATGTACTATAATGTTCATTAATCAAATACAGTTATGGGCGCAAATCCAACTTTCAAGGTCACTTTAAAGTAGCCTTATCCAAGTTACGCTTTCTACAAACAGACAAAAAGAGCAATGGTTTTAGCGTTAGTCAGGCTCTTACACAGCAGGTCATGCACACACTCAAACACACTCACATGAACTCACACTTATAAACTATTCATTCATGCAGGGCCACTGATCAGAACTTCATTTACCTCTTCTGTACTGTGTTGATAAACCTTTTTCTTTCGCTTTAAACTACCAAAAAGCCCCTGGCAGCATTTCCAAATGTTTTTACAGACTGAATAGTGAGGCTTGGTAGGCTGAAGAAAGCAAAATAAAAAAGAGGGATGTTGAAAAGCTACAAGGCAGGAAAAAAGAAGGGAAACAATAACAATAGGTGCATAGAAAATAGAAATACCAAGTACAGGGCGGCAATTTTTGGTGTTTTTTGGGACAGTGACAAAAGCCGGAGTTGGCTTATAGAAAAACAAAGCCTGTCTTGTTTAAGACCAATAATGAGTAGACTGATACAATAAAGTGAAAGCCAATTTTATTGTATTGTATTTTTTAATCTGTTATAACATGAAGGGATTTAATAAAACTACTGAAAGAACTAATAAACTGCACTATAAGTTATACTAAGTATGTTTGCAAAGTGTTTTAAAATGTAATCAACACTCTTCTCTGGCAATGTGACCAGTTGGATGGCAAAACACTACTAGAAGTACATCAAATGTAGTTATTGCCATTTTGTTTAAGAGTGAACAAGAGATTTGTTTTCTTTGAACTATCCAAACTTAAACATCGCACCATTTCTCTTATTTTGATGTATTGACATTTTGCCTTTAAAATCGTGCTTTAAAGAACAATGTTTTTATTTGGAAATTAAGCGAAATATTGTCAGTAGGCAAAGCTGTTCAATTCACCTGTAAAAGATAAAACCTGAGAAACTGAACATTTTTGTAGCATTCTCTATATATTGAGTAACTATATGACTAACAATGTACATGGCGCTAGGTGTCATGTCCAGGCCGCCTTGGTCACGCCCCCAGCAGCCCCCGTCTCCTGAGTATTAAGTGTACACATGTCTTGTCCCGTCTTTGTGATGTCAAGTGTTGGTGTTTCCGGACTCAGTGCCGGGGCAACCCAGCCGTAGAGGCTAGGCACCTGATTACAGGCACACCTGTCTCATGTTCATGTTTAAGTGTCTCCTAGTTTAGTGTGATAGTTTCAGTCTAATTTCACATAGAACCACAGCATATCTGAGACAAACCAAAACATGGAGACAACAGGCTAACAGATTCATATAGAAAAGGAAATGTCATCTCTGTAAATCTGCACAAATCAACTTTGTATTAAACAATATTTTACCAATCCATCAGATCTTGACAAGCCTAACATGAGCTGCTTAAAACTTGCTTGTCTATAAAAAATTAATTATATAGTTAATGGCACTACCACTCATATACAGGAACAGGCTTCACCCCCACTTAGGGAACAATACCATCACTATACAAATAAGTATAGTCTACCTGAAACATGACTGTAGTCTTTCCAGAAAACAGCATCTACCAAACACTGAAAATGTATTTTTTTTCCCACGTATTTGTAGGACCAAACATATTTTTGCAAAGAGACATTTTTTTATTTTGTTTTTCATTGTCTGTTTAAGAATTCAACAATATTCTCACTGACATACAATATCTTGTAAAGTACATTTTAAAAAGTATGTTATAAGTCTATAAGTCTGTTATATGTGTCATGCGCATGGGTCAGGTGACCTGAACTACCTTACATGCAGGTTTATTTAGCTTTAATAAACCTGATAAATGAGACCTGATATAAGACACGATCATATCAATCAGGAAAGGACAGTTTAACTAAAACCATGTTTGGAATTAAATCATAAGAAACATCAGCCATTAGTACTGTGTAGCAGTGTATATGTAGTACACATACAGAGTATTCCATCCCCCATGAAGCGTACCTCCTGCAGAGTTCTAGCCATAATAACCCAATCAAATTTGTTAATTCTAGATAGAGGTGTGTGTGTGCATGTGTGTGTACACTCATTCTCACCCTGTATACAGCCTCTGACAATCCCTGAACCTTCTTGTGGTCTGGCTCCTGTACCTGCAGTTGCTTGTCCTCTGAGTTGGTGAGGCTGAGGACGAGATTGACTGTGCCTCCAAGCGAATGTGCTGTGGGTTCTTTCAGCACCAGGTTAGATGAATCAAGTTTTTCCAAGAAACTGCTTTTGGGGTTGACGTTTTTCATCAACTCATACCCATTATCCTGCTTCATTTCTTCTAGACCACAATGGGGGACAGTGACAAAACACTCTGCCCTCTTTTTTTGGTCTTCAGAAGTGGTCTCCGACTCAAGCTAGAAAACAGACACACTTTATCAAGACACAAGACGTTTCCATGTTTAGAGACTGTTTCATAGGATTTGTAGCTTTACCTTTGAAATAGCAGAACATACAGTAGCCTCAGAGTAAATGGTATTGTTGTGTGATTCCTCTGCTCTCTTGCCGCTTAGCCATTGTTCCTTCTGAGCCCTCCAGTGTACCAGGATCCAGCTTAGCATGCTTCTGAGCTCCTCCATTCTCTCTTTGACCTTCAGGGAAAGCGAACAGTTTACTGTCAGTAAACAAAACCAATTTTTTTTTATCAGAATATAATTACATGGCTATAAGTACAAGTTCACCATTTTGGCTAAGGGATGATCCTCATTGAGAAGTTTCTTCCCTTCAGCTGCAAGCAGATCAAAATCCTGGAACTTCTGTTCTATTTGCTGGTCCATAATGTCAACAATGGAACCATGGCTCTCTTGGCCCCGACGCAAAGCACTCTCTGAGAATATGCGGGCACGGGTGTCTTCTGTCCAAGATCTATATGTGGGAAGTACAAATGCAGTTTGGAAAAGCACTGGCACCAGTATTCTGTGAGCACAATGGCATTCCAAATATACATTTACATTACATTTACATTTATGGCATTTATCAGACGCTTTTATCCAAAGCGACTTCCATTCACTAACTACAGGGGGCAGCCTTTCCTTGGAGCAACTTAGGGTTAAGGGTCTTGCTCAGGGACCCAGTGGTGGTGCTGAAGGTAGGATTCGAACCCATGACTTTTTGGTCTAGAGGCAAGTATCCTACCCACAGAAGCTACCATTTATATTTCTTTAAAAATATCTTCATTAGCACAGGTACAGCAAAGATATGACAGGATAAATACACATATTAAAAAGAATCAGTATTGTGTGCCTGACATACATCACTGCTAAGTAGTTCCTGAAGAAACGGCGAAGCTGACCAAATTGCAGTAGTCTGCTTTTGTTTTCACTCATACTCCTCCCCAGCTCTTCCCAGGCTTGCAGGCTGCCTTGCACTTTGCTCTTAAGAGCATGCACTCTCTCTGGGCACAAATCTGACAGATGTGCAGATAGGCTCTCCATGGCCGCCACATCCTCCTTTAAAACCTCAAAATCAATCTGGGGACAAACAAAAGCTTTTTGAGTATGTATTTTAAATACAACGTGTATGCAAATTTTGGCATACCTAAAAAATGAGATCATACTAAACATACAGCACCCTCCACAACCCTGATAAAGATGTGTATAAAGTCTTAAAATAAATTATTTTGTATGAATAATATAACATCACGATGAGTTATGAGTGTACATATTCACAAGGTTGGAGAATACTGACAAAAGGATCTTTCACCCTTCCTCTCTAAATCAGTCCTTGGTCCTCTCTTATGCATCTCCTTTTCAGCTCACCTCACTGGTTTTCTATGGCCTGGTTTCTCAAACTACAGGCCGTGGACCGGCGCCGGTCCATGAAAAGATTACTGCTGGTTACTGCGGAGCCTTGCTTCTTGCTTCTGTTAAAATGTCTGCTGTCAGTGCTTTTGTCTTTGCAGGCCACACACTGCCCACCCTGAGTTTACACCCCATCCCTTGGAACTGGGGGTAAAACACTCTGGTTGAGACTAGGGGTAAATCACTTGAAATTATTCTTCCTCTTAAAAACCCCTCTCACGGAAAAGCAACGGGTATAAGACCCGTTCACCAATCCGGAGATGAGTGATCTGCTCCCTGTGGTGCAGGATAAACCTTTGGAGCTCTCATGCAATGCTGGTCTACAGTTAAGATTCGGCTGGATTTCTCAGTCTGAATTCTGGCTGTCATGCTGTGACGAATTTCCCTGCTGAGTGAGACGCCAGTGAAAACAATGTTGCCCTTCCATTCCACTATCCATGCGAGACCACATTTTCTCACTTTCACAGCCACGAAAAGTACAGAAACAGGCTCAACTTATATTCAGCCTGTTCTTGTAGAATCTTTATGTGCATATGTTGCCAAAAACTCAACCTTTGTCTGACCAAAACATAAAAGTCCCAGTAGCGTTTAGGTGAAGTCCCAGTTAAAGTCCCAGTAGTGTTTAGCACACTTCACACATTTGGATTTGTGAATGTAGGACAGGATAAACTTGAGTCATTGTTCAGCCTTGTTTGTCACAGTTCCAATTGTTTTAAACTTTTAATTATTGCTCTGACTGTGGATATGGGTAAGTTTAGGTAGGTAGCAATTTTCTTGTGACTTATGAAGGTCAACACACAGCTTTACCTGAATGGAAGAAAGGGGCCTCTGTGTGATGTCAATTTTATACCCCAGAATCACAGGTAGCAATGAATTAAAAGTTTCTCTGATCAAATTAGAAAAGTCAAGTATAAATTACAAAAAATGTTAGGGGTGCCAATAAATGTGGCAGCAGTTATTTTTTTAATAATAATACATTTATTTGAGTTAAAGGCTAGATATTTTCACAGTGTGAGACTATGCTAGTGCAATAAAATTATATTTTAAGGCTTTTAAATATCTGGCACAGCTGGCCTAGAGGTTAGGTTGTGGGTTCAAATCCCAAATGCTAGTGTCATCACTGAGGTATGGTACCATCTCCACACACTGCTCCCCAGGTGCCCCTCGTCTGGTGAATAGGTTAGATGCAAAGAAGGAATTTCACATTGTTCACATTGTGTGCTGTGGTGTCTTCATATTTGACTATAAGGGGCCACTTTATTTTATCAGGGGTGCAAATAATTGTGGAGAGCACTGTCGATCAAGATATGAAATAGTACCAAATGCATGAAAAAATCTTGTTATTTACATGTAAATAGATAGGATAAGATTATCCTTTATAAGTCCCAAATTAGGACATTTGCGATTAATAATTTAGCTTGCATGTACTGCATGTCTATAGTAGTTTTACATATTTATGGTTTCGTCTGTGTAAAAGGAACCATATGTACCACATATGTCAACTGTCTATATTGCATCCCAGTTTCCATAGGAGCAATGCTTCACACTGATTCTCATAAGCCTGGGGAGCAGAGATTGGAGGATACCTTTAGCAGTTATTTCAGCTATTTAAGCGATTAGGTCGTTCCTACACTTCAGAAATATAGAACCAAAAAGAGCATGTGATAAACACAAGCTGCCCAAATATGAGTAATACTGAATAGTTCCCACCTGCTTGTCCCACCCCAAAACAGTCACACACAAACATTAGGCTGACACATGCACAGACATAAAAGAATATACTCAAACAAATTACTATAAACAATGATGTCTTTTGTGAGTAATAGTATGAATTATGTGTGTATCATACATTGCAGTTGATTTTCCCTAAACAAAGTTGTTTCTGAGTGAGAAATGTTGGCCCAAACAGGAAACAGTCTCTAAAAACAATGTGCAAAGTTAAGTTAGTAGAGAGGTTGTGTCCATTACATCACACCACAAATAATATATGTTTGATAGAGGGCAAGGCTTGTTTACACTGGAAAAGCCTGTAAAAACAACTTTTAATCAGCTGCCTTCTACAGAAACGTTTCTAAAGGCCTCATAGGTTGTTCATTCAAAAAATGAATTACATCAGATGCTATCAAGAGATGAATTCTGTCAGCTTCAGAGTTAGCGCTATGCTTGAGAATATGAAGGTCAAGGGAAGGCCACCTGCTTTCAGAGCCCTAATTATTTACTGTTATTTGGAACCTGGAATTTATGTATCTTCGTGAAGTTCTTCAGACAAGCCCTCACCTCCAGCTGGTCCTGCTGCTCCTGAAGGCGGTCCAGACCACAGCGCTCTGGTTCACAACGAATGGCCATCTCTCTCTCCATCTCAAGAACATCTACGGCAAACTCTGTGCAGCACTGGAGACACTGCTCCACTCGTGGTGCTAAAAGGAAATGCTGTGATATTGGAACAGAGAAAATGAGGTGAGATTAACAAAAAGTTTTTTTGCAATAACGTGTTCTGTCTGCACATTGTGCACAATTTTTTTTCTTGAGCGAGGCTTCAGTGAGTGTTAGCTTCAGCCTTACTAAACTAAAGTAATTGAATTAATGCTGATGCAATAAAATGTGACGTCTGGTGACCTTCGCCTCATCAAACCTGAGTATTAGGAGACAGGGGCTAGAGGTGGTGTGTGAGTGAGTGTGAGTGTAATCATTAGGTGCCAGGTGTGTACCAGGAGGCAAGGCATGTAATGATTGTGTCCACCTGTGTCTAGTGATTGGATGGATGTGTGGTTAAAACCTGGCTGAGTCAGAGAGTCTTTGCGTGGTCACCCAGTATCTACTCTGAATCTGCATTCTAGTGGCTGGAGGGAATGTGTGGAGGTAGAAGAATAATCTGTATTCTTCTTTCTGTTAGTGGATAGAAGGACTATCCATCCCTCGTTCTTGTAGTGGTGTTTATGCACCTTTGTAAACGTACTGTGGTGCAGGGCTGAAAATCAGTCGCTGCATAATTGTATTTCTAAGCTGTGCTGGTGAGGAAGATCCAGTCTGAGTCTGTGATGTGCGGCAGTGTGTGTGCTTGTGAACTTCGCCCTAAGTGAGTGTCCCAGCTCAGGTGCAACAGTGAGACGAGCTTCTATGGAGAGTTCAGAAAGAGCACGAGGAGAGATTCTCCAATGAGCCGAGAGGAGCCGGTGCAACGAGTGGCACGTACACTGACTTCTGGTATTCCTCCCTCTCCCAATCTCTCTCTGTTTGTCTTTGTCCGTGCAGGAGGCGACTCAGTCTCATACAGAGTGAGGCATTCACACAGGACTGGGGAAAAGTAAAGTGAGAGACGGGAAAGACGTGTGTAAAGCGACCAGGTTTTCCCTTCGGAGAGAAGGTCCTCCAGAGAAAGGCGGAGTCTAGCGCGGGACGTAGAAGTATCGCAGGAGAGAAGGTCCTCCTTGATAAAGAGAAGCTCTCACGTTTCCCTTAGTATTTTGTGTTTGACTTTTTGTGCTTGTGCACTCTATTTTCAATAAAATCCGCTCTCAAGGAAATCTCGCTGCCTGCTTCTCTCTCCCTCAGCCGACATGACATCAAATACCTGTGCTCACATGTATACGTGGACCTTAGGGTGCTCATCTAGACACTGCCTTTAATGTTAGCAATGAACAATGAAATACATTATTCTTACTTACCTTATTGATAAGATCCTGAATGCTGTGGTCATGTGACTGGGAGTGGCCTCTTTTTCGTGCTGTGTCATTGAGCATCTCCACAGCTTCTCTCAGCTCTTCCACAGGGTCTCCCAGACTCTCCATTACTGGCTCATTACTACCCGCAAATGGCAGCAATGGGTCACTGTCCAGATCGCTCTTCAGAGGCTGCATAACCAGTGTGTGCCAGAGAAAAAAATCTTTGAGCTAATGTGTGCAAATATAACCAGAACTGTACATAATACCTGAGTACCAAAGACATTATACAAGACACTAGCCAATAAGCATGGTTCTGCTAACACACCTGACCCAGAATGCTGCAGTTGCTCTCCTCCAGTTCCACCCTCTCTAGAAACTCTGTTAGCATACGTGTGTCCTTAAGCTCAGAGCTCTGCTGCATCAGTGCGGCCTGTACATTGATGAACCTGTGAGAAGATAGTAACATAGTAGTACTTAACAGTACCTAAACACCAACACCAGTGACTCATTGTCACTATAACAAAAATAATTTGTTAATATGATTGTTAATCCATAGATAAAACTGTTCTTGAAAACTGTGCTGATTGACTAGTGTTAGGGGGTGCAGCAGGAAGTGCAGATGTCTATAATATGTACAGTAATCCCCCAGTTTTACACGGATCAGGAGTCGCAGATTCAGTCACACACGTTTATTTTAAAGAACCAAACTCATCGTTTTACGCGGAGATCCCCACAATAACACAGACCCTCTCACACACACACACACACACACACACACAAATAAATCAATATTTCCTATGTTTGTCCCTGTCTTAACTGAGCATCAGCACAGAGAGCTGTCTTTTTCTTTAGTGTATGAGTCTTTGCACACTGCTAATGCTAACCGGTAATGCTAACGTTTTTTTAAGTAATAAAGTTTTCTGATTCTGATTATTTATTTACCATTACATTTTCTTTAAGAGAAATGCAATAAAAAACGTTTAAAATTAAATTATGAGAGTTGGCGGCATATTTAGGGATTACACTATAAAAATAGGCATTTTTAGTTTTTTTTTTTTACCAAAACCCATCAACGCGGTTTTTCAATGCTCTTGGAACATAACCCCCGTGAAAAGTGGAGGATTACTGTACATGGAAGGTTATCTTCAGGCTACTGCGTCATGTTTCAGGCACCAGATGGACAAAGAACAACTGAACTATTAGGTGAAACAGGCTTGGATCAAAGCCATCAGACTAACTGGTTACCCAGTTCATGTGGCATTTTTGTGAAAAAATTAAAGATGATAATTCTCTACAGCGACCCGAATATGATGATTCTCCTATGAGTTCTGGAGAACTCATTGTTCTCTGGGTTTCACTGAACAGTAAAGTTATTTTCAGATAATATACTCATGTTTACAGTGGAATTAAACAGAGATATTTTACAAGGAAAAATACAGCAGCTACTTAAAGATTTAAATCTACTCTCTGAACAAACAGAACATTGTGCTCAAAATTGCTCTTCACCTCCACCTTAGACAGAAGCTGTAGTTTCTGCTCATTTTAAAAACTCGGTCTTCCAAAAATGCAGAGTTTTTTTCTGTTTGTTTTCTTTGGTATGCTTGATGTTTTTATGTTTGAACTGGTTTATAGACAGAGGAAAACCCCTAATATCACATGTAACCTCAAAGCCCAGTCTATTCCATCTACCAAGACAACATAAATGGCATGTGTGTATGGTACTGTGTGTGTGTGTGTGTGTGTGTGTGTGTGTGTGTGTGTGTGTATTAAGTGAAGGGTAATGGTGTGTGTATCCTAATTTAGACAGAAACCTTCTTAATAAATAAAACAAGCAATGGCATATAACAGCAATGAGACATTTCACATTTCAACCTACACTACCGGTCAAAAGTTTTAGAACACCCCATGTTTTCTGTTTGTTTGTATTGAAATTCAAGTGGTTCAGTGTCTCAA
>JBBPCW010281207.1:0-10951 GCA_037974425.1 Phenacogrammus interruptus
CCCAAATAAAAAGCAGTACTTACACATAAACACCGGGTTTATGAGAAAACGTATTATTATTATTATTATTATTATTAATAATAATAATAATAATAATAATAAGAACAACAACAACAACAACAATAATACGAACAATAGTAATAATAACAATAATGTTATGAGAAAACTTGTCATTATTATATTATGATTATGATTATTATTATTATTATTATTATTATTATTATTATTATTATTATTATTATTGTTTTTTAAAAACACGCTTTAAATAACAACAACAAATACAAAGAATTGCTCATTTAAAATGGTTGTTGCTGTGTGGTGTGATTTTAGCGAGTGTTTTGGGTCTTGTCTGCATTTTAGCGTGTTAATCATTCTCTCTCGCTCTATTTCTCTTTTCTTTCTCTCTGTCTCCCTGTTTTTCCATTTCTCTCTTGCTCTCTCTCTCTGTGTCTCATCTGACTGTTTCTCCCGCAGGGCGTCAGATTAGAAACAGAGTGAACTGCTTTTACTTTTACGAAACAGAAAGGAGGAAGAAAAGAGAGAAGAGAAACTGGGTGGCACTCAGTCCGCAACCTGTCAGACTTAATCCACAAGTAATGCATTTATTGTGTGGCTTATAATAATATCACCATGCATTTATTTTTGTTCCTATAATTTGGACAAATCAGTCCAAATAGCCTCATTAAAACGAGAGGAGTCAAGTCGTTCAATGAGTGATTAAGAAATATTACACAATATGACACAATCCTATTGGTTTCCAACATAAACAGACAGTATCAGCAACAAAACCTCCCCACGATCATTTTCTGACTGTTTATTATTTTTTCTGAAGTGAATGAATGCGCCCTGAGTATTGAACCAATCCCTCAGTTACACTGTTATTTAATAAAGACAATTAATTAACAGTGTTGTATGTGCACACACACGCACACGCACACACACACACACATATATATATATATATATATACACTGTCTGTTCCCAGTCTCCTTTCTGTGGTTTGGTTTTCTCTGTGTGTTTAGTGTCCAGTCTTTGTGGTCTCTCTGCTCGTTTCTGTTCTGACAGACGGACTGTCTCTGGATCAGTGTTTTATTTTACAGTCATAATGTGGCCTATTAATGTCCACATGTGATCCTGTGTAACCACCATGGCCCTTATATCACAGCTTTACATTCCCTTTGGTTCACCCGTTCTCTGATCCTGTGTGAGCGCCTGAAATAATCGATCAGATTAAGTAATTTGTTCTTGTTCACACGAGACTACAGATTTTAAACAAAACAATAGAAATCTTAATTTTATCGTGAATAAATACATGAAAATTACAGTTAAACAAACAATCCAATGTGTTTACGCTCTTCCAAGGCTAACTACATTTTAGAACAATCAGAACAGGTTCTCTTGATCATCAATAAATCTATAAATTATCTTGATCAGCAACGCCATCTCCAGTCTGTGTGAGGAAATCCGGCTGTGAACTCTGACTGCTGACTGCAGTTTAGTGCTGCTCAAGGCAGCTTGGAAAAAGCATTTCATACTTTAGTTCAGTGAAGTTTTTGCAATTGAAAACCAAAAGGCTTAACACGCTGTTAAAGAATTTCAAATGAGCAGCAACGTTATAATCAGAAACAGAATCAGAAAACGGTTTAGGAATCTGACTAGGCACACACATCCACGATTCTTTATTGGTAGCATTCATATTTATACACAGTTGTTCTGCATGTAACATATATTATACACCACATTTTAGAGAATTATACACCAAATCAGCCACCGTTAACGGTGAGACGTAACAAGTCTACATAATTTTGAAAGATCATCAAGCTCATTTACGCTAATATGTGTAAATATTGAATTAATGGAACAATGGAATATTAACAGATACAGAAAGGGCGGATTTTCAGTAAATGGATGTGTCACTAAACGCTGGTTATCGTAATTGATAGGCTTTCTTACACTCAGTAAATGTGCCTCAAAGCCTATTTGTCTCACAAGGTGTACCGAGATTAGATTATTTATTCCGATTTTAACTGTATTCTTTACATGTTTTTATCAGTCTCTTTAACTAGTTGCTGTTTCCGTTGTTCCTTATTTAGGCTGAGTTTACAAAGGACCTTTTCTATCTGGGTAAATAGCCGCTTCCCTGTCCAGATTTAAATCTTCTCGAATAAATGTAGCTGAGCTCAAATGACGTGCCTTCTGATTCGTTTATATTTTCTTCTTTTTCGGTGAGGCGTTTTGTCCAGCAGAGGTCGCCCGCACTCCTGTTGTGGCGTAATACTAATACTAATACTAATAATACTAGGATAATGAACTTTTGCGACTTGCGACATGCTGGCGACTGTCCAGAGTGTACCCCACCATCGCCCATAGTAACTTGAATAAACTTCAGCACCACCCCTCCACCGACCCCGACTGCGGAACAAAGGAGTAGAAAATGGATGGATGACCTTTTGCATACTGAGCTCCACCAAATCTATTTAAGCAGGACTAATTATGATTTATTTGTGTTATGTATGTTTTCCTTAATTACTGATGGTATCCACAATATGCTCAGAAAAACATACTGGCTTTAGGCGGTCAAGCACCTGCCCATTTTGACACTAAAATATGAAGACAAGACATGCTGAAGCAGGTTGCTTCTTCCTTTTATGGTGGTTTTACTGTGTGTTATTTTTATGTAGGGATATGAAATAACAACATAATGCTACAATAGTTTTCATCAGACAAAAGGCAATCACAATGAATCAGATGAATTTACATTTACATTTATGGCATTTATCAGATGCTTTTATCCAAAGCGACTTCCATTCTCTAACTACAGCGGACAGTCTCCCTGGAGCAACTTGTAGTAGATCTTGCTCAGGAACCCAGTGGTGGTTTGTGGAAGGTAAATGAATATATGCATAAAATAAAGAAGTCATATCTAAAATGAACAAAACAAAACTGCTGTCAATACACAGTTTTATACATATTTGGATACATTTTTGGGCCCATATATGCTTGTTAACTATCTCATTCCAAAGTCATGGGCACTCATATACAGTTTGTCTTCCCTTTGCTGCTATAACAGTCTGGAATCTTCTTCCATTATGCAATAAGTGCATACCTGAGTTCAGGCCCAAATTTGAACCAATAAAGCAGGTTATCACATTATCAATACAATCTATTTTAGAGGTGTTGGATGGGTCTGAGGACTCAATCAGCTTCTTTGGAACTTGGTTGTGAGAACTGCAACAGATGACAGACTTCTTATATGTGATAAGTAACTCTCAGCGGCCCTTTTCTGTGGGTTGTGTGGACAGCCTGAACCAAATGCATCAATAAAATGAATGAGCATGAAAAAAATACAAATAAAAGATATCGCACAGTTGACACCAGGGGGCGCAATTGTTCACTCACAAAGTTGCATGTGGAGACCAGTGGCAAAGGGGAAGTGCTTTTTGTTTACTGTATGCTGTCTCAGCCACAGTAAGACTGTAAGACTGTTCACCAATTATTAGAATCAGAATTAGAAAGCTATATTGACCCCAGACTAAATTGCTTATGTTAAATAACTACAAAACCACAAAACAATATAAAGTCTAAATATTATAGATAAGTGACTATAAGTAATAATTAATTATTAGTAGGTTGTACTTTAGTAGCTTGGTTGCTTGATACATAGCTGTTTATGATTAAACAGTTGGATGTAGGCCTCAGCAATGCCCTCAGACACTGGTCTGCAGTTTACTAGCACTAATTCAGGAAGAGTCTGTCTCAGTTTGGCAAAATGCTCCGTTTGGTAAAACCACCAGACTTACTTCTTACTTCTCCCTAATCATGGGGCTTATATTGCATCACAAATCGTCCATTATGTCTACAGTGTCTGTCCTTAGAGACAAAATTCTTCTTGAAATAAAACGCACAGCCCATCTGATGTTTGAGGATCACTAGCTTCAAAATATTTGTTCAAATAGCAGGTTTTTCACCTTATATCTCTTGATGACAGCCAAAGAGTTAAATTTTGATTTCATCAGGCCACAACATATGTTCAGACACTTACTTTTATGATGAGATGACCCCCCCCCCATGTAGATGATTTTTTCTGTGTCCTACAGATCTTGTTTTTGAATTCAGCAGTTCTTCTTAACGTCCGTTCCTTAATGCCATCCCAGACAGTGAAAATAATAAGCAAGAAGTGTTTTAATGTATTTTATAGTGTTTTGTATAAGTATCTGCTATCTTTTGTTTCAGATATTTTATTGCCTGCTTAGATAAGCCCAAAAAAAATTTTTTTTACACTCTTAAATTGTCTACACCTGACGTTGAGACCTTAAAACTATCCTTGCCAAGGAGCTGATAGTCCTAATATTTACTCTAATATATTAATTAGCCCTGCAATAAGAAATTAATATTAGTACTAAGCTGCAAAAACAGCCTGTTCTCAAAACAGTTTTTATGATATCACAAAATTCACATATTCTCATGCTGAAGTTTTTCAGACTTGTGCTGTCAGGACAGCCAATCAGCAAAGAAACTAGTCACATATTTCCACCTTAAATGCATGGTAACACAAAGAGCCTGTTTAATTCTGTGGTTGCTTGAATGAATTAGGCTGAATTATGAAATTGTTTTGTTGCACAAACATTACTTGAATAATGGAGAATAAGGGTGGGCCCTTTTAAAACACCTCGGGAAAATAGTGTCTCTAATGTTAATTGACCAAAATAATTTGATTAGATGAAGACATCCAGTATCTCATCTGGACCTGTGAATGGTCACTATGTCAGAAAGACTGTGATTGGTTAGAGGCTCATTTGCATATGGCAGCATTCTGTTATATTAGTATTACAGAGATAGATATTGCAATAATATATATATAATAATAATTATCTATATTTATATAGCACTTTTCAAAAACATAGTTGCAAAGTGCTGTAAGATGTAAATGTCAATATGTAATAGGCCAGGTTATATAAGGTAGTTTGACCGGGGGGGTCACTGTAGACCTAAATGATTCATGTTTTGGACATATGGTTTTATAAAAAACTTTTGATTGCTTTTTAGAATCTATACTTTACATTCTGTTGCATGATGTTCTTCACATGGGCATACAGCAAGTTAACTGGAGAACTAGAACTAAAGAAACACTACTTCACAAAATCTAAAATTATTCATGTACACCATCACTCAGAAGAACTTTCTTGTGCATTACAACCTAACTGGTTATATTCAAGGAAACTAATATAATATATTTGACATTTCTTCCTTGATAACAACTGCAACCCCTCCATTTATATTATTTACCACCCATCACTCATTTTACCGCCACAGAAACTATGCACATGCAAAATCAATCATCTTTAATTGGGGTCTTTCGGCATGCTTGGGGCCTCAGAAACACCAACTCCACCCCTGCTCAAACCATTTTGTTTTAAGACCTCCCTTGTGGCAAAATAACTTCAATATGTATTTTTTCCTATTTTTGCTCCAGTTTTGTCATGTGTGGTTCCACTTTAATATACACAAAGTTCAATGTGTCATAAACCATGAATAAAAACAGAAGGTAAGATCAGTGATTGCTGAGACCAGGAGTCTTGTTCTTCCAGAAGATCTCATTTCTGTGAGCTTTCCTGAATGCATTCTTCTAAATGTGTAATTAATCTAAAAGCTGCATTCTTTGCTTTGTCCTAAGATACTACAACCATGTTCTCACTGAGAGACAACGTTCAGCTGATGTTTCTAAACTTCCTCCACTGACTGAAAGCAATATGGACCATGTTTTTTCGCATGACACACAGCAGCGGCGATTGATCTATGAAGTGTCATGTGGTTTGGGAGATCATACGAAACGGAAAGAATCTATACCTCTGTAATCATTCAGAAGAAGAAGCAGAGTTCAAAGCAAAACTGATTTGGTTTAATGATGTGACATAATCTGTTACCAGCATCATATGAGCTTATTCTGACTGCACCACTGCTCAGAACAAGTTTTTCTTCATGTAACACATAATGAATAAATAAGGCAACACATAATTATGACATCATAAAAAAAGTATCACTCCATTTGAAGCCAGTTTCAAATGGAGTGGTAAAGGCTAAGTGGTTTGTGGCAAGAAATGATCTTGATCTATGCATGCCACCATGATTGTCATATGGTCAGCAACTGACTGACCACAGAGTATGAAGACAAATGTGTTTCTTCCACTTTCGGTCCAGTTTATTGGTAAACAGGAACAAAAGTGAAACCCATGTATAACAGAAACCCATGTCACATGGTACACATGGTAAAGCCACATATAAAGTCATTGATAGTCATTGATGGTAAAGATACATGTGACTTTAGTTCAGCACACATGAACAGCTGCAACCGAACACAAATTGAGTATAGCTCTCGGTCCAGGGACACATTCTAAAACACCTGCCTCACCTCGTTGACTAATTTACGTGGTGTTTGCAAGCTGAATGAGGTGCGTTAGAGCAGGGAAAACACTCAACACTGCAGGTTTACTCCAGGACCAGGATCTTGAAACACTAGAGTATAAAACGAAATACCAGTCCAAATGACATGCCTACAGTCTAAAGATGTCTAAACGGTTCTTGGTTAGATGAATGGTCATAGAAAATAAACTTTAATTGGGATAGAACCTATATGTTATGTGGACTTTCTTTTGAAGTCCTTTACAAAATATTTCTTTAAAGAACTATTCATTGAAATGTCCTTTAAGGAAAGTTTCTTTGTTTAAACTTTGTTTAAATGAGTTCGCTTATAGAAAGTTTCACTTTATTTGTACCATTTCATACATTTTAGAATAATAGTAGAGACAAAAATGTGTTCAATAAATAAAGAATAGAAGAATAAACAATCTAGAATTTTGACACACACACATTTTGCTTTGCCTAAAGCAGCTTCATGAGAAGATAAGATAATATTAGCCAAGACAACCCTTTATAAGTCCCACGGGTGGAACATTTCCATCGTTACAGCAGCAAAGTGGACAGAACAAACGATCAAAGCAGAACCAGCGTAACCTATAGAATAAAAAAGCCTCTAAGATGGATTTTCAACAAGCTTCAAAACGTTTTACCTATGCTAAGAACTTATTGCCAATTTTTTTTAAACTGTGATTTTATTATTCATATTTCAGGATAAACTTAAATGTATTCATTTTGTCTTGGGGGCAAATTTTGAGCATTAAAGCAAATGTCTTTAATCTAAATCTATTTAAGATGATAAAAAAAAAACATTTAATTAAAGTAGTTCTAAACTTTTCATTAGCACTGAATGTGTGTATGAGGACCATCTAACATTCACCTGTTCCCTAAATGTGCCACTAAACCCACCCATGCAAAAAGTAGCAGTTGCTCTCTGAACAGCTCAGAGGTCATGACTCCTGTCATGCTCAGAGGTCAGCTCCAGTTGCTGGGGTCTCATGTCTTTGGCCAGTTCAACTTAAAATTCAATCCCTGAGGGCTAGACAACAGCACCTGTGACCTTCTTTGCTGCATCACAGCAGCATTCCTTGACCTATTCCCATGGACAAGTGAACCTCGGAGCGGACGGAGGAATCTTACTAAGCAACATTCCAAAGGTCCACCTGTACTTCAGGCGACGCTTCCTGTGGGCCTGTATATCCATCTGCATTTTCAGATGTGTTGAGGTAGCACATGTTATATGGGAACACAACATAAAGCTCATTTTTCTCAAAGTTCTTTACCATCTTTAAAAAGCTTTTTCTCAGTCACTGAAATGTTCTTTAGAGAACCAAACTTTTTAATCTTAATTTTTAATCCGAAAAGTATTTCAGTAAAGAAAATGAAAACAAAAACCAGTTGCAGAACAGAAACATATTCTAAAAACGGAGAACTATCAAAGCAACATTATGTCTCAATAGCCAATTTTGTAGTTGCTTACTAAGGGTAATTTGTTTAACCAGATGAAAATGGTTTGCTTTCCAAATGCTTCCTGCTTTTTCAAAACAGGAAACTTAGCCTACATTATGTTTAGGGCTTTTAGCAGACACGTATGTTGAACCACTTAGTCTAATCATAACTAATACAGTAATGTTGCAAATACACGAATAACTAATGCTGCATTAGGAATGATATCCACAGACCCCTTTTCCAAGCAGGGATTTAGATCTTTAAAAACAGAGGTGGTATTATCATTGCCATAGTTGTTGCAGAACTGCAGAATTTAGGTAACTTTTAGAAATGGACTGTATGTATGCTATTCATCAGACCTTCTTGCAAAGCAAATAACACAGATCAACAGGTCGTTTTCAATCTTGGGCTATACATGTTGTCTGTACCAGTTGTTCCAATGGACTGGGTGACTGGCTAAACCTGCGAAAGGCAGTGATATCATTTGCAGTCCTGATGGTGTGGAGGGAACCTCAAGAGCATCGCAATGATTGCTACTTTTGCCATGTGCCGCATGAACACAACTAAAACTAAGCACAACATTGTCTATCCCAGCATAGCGTCAGCAATTCATTGCCTTTTCCTATACCACCACTTGATGGTCCATATACACTTGATGGTCCTATACCACCACATGCTTCTGTAGAAGGTGGCAAGTAATATGATGACAATCTTATGCTAAGCGTTTAAGAAGAATCGGTGACTACTGACTGACACAGTACAGTGCATCTGTACAACTGTGTGTTAGTTTGACTTTGCACTGAAGAGACTGAAACACTGGTGCTTACATTTTAGTAAAAGCTACATACAAGTATGTACATTGCAAACTAGCATTATTTATAACTCAAAAAACCTGTAATATTTTATTGTCAGTCTAATAATATATGAATAAGGTATATAGGCTATTTCTCTGGTGTGCAATATTTCTCTCATTAAGCTCAGCTCAATACATTACCTCTAAAGAAAACTTAAAAGAAAACATATTAGTGCTGTACAGTCTACACTTAACTCCCACAGTGCTGGAATCTAAAATACACTGTTTTTTTCATGTGCTGTAATTTACTTTGGCATAAGCATAAGCAGGTAAATACAGTACAACATTAATTTAATTTACAGTAATAAAAATAAAGGGCTTCACGAAGAACAAAACGAAAAACATGAGAACAATTGAGATGCTCCACAGGGGAAATTCTGAACTGCCAATCAGCAGCAAGGAGAAATAAATAGCGCTCTCCGATTGGCTACTTTCAAACCTCGTGCCTCTGAGTAAAGCGGTATGTCACAATCCCAAGACGTACGAAAAAATGTAGTTATTTTTTATATGAAAATGTAGCTGAATATATGTTAATATTTATGTTACAAAATTAGTGTATAGTATAGTATATTGTTTTTTGCTGCTCTTACTCATGTACTGTCCATTTTCTTCCGTAACAATGAAAATTTCCCACTTGTGGGACTAATAAAGGCTTCTTATCTTATCTTAATCAAATCTAAGTTTTGAAAAAAACAATTTTAACTTATTATGTTACCTCAATATCAGTTTTTTTAAGAATCTAAACTACTGGTTATACTTTTTATGTTCATTCAATGTATTTCTGTCTACAGAAAATCATACATCTTCATTTTTACATTTCATTCAAACAACAGGGTGAATAGAAAAAAGACATGGTCCAAAAAGACTTTGATAAAATGCTCAAACATAATCAAATGTTTTTGCTAATGCGGGGCAACGATAAAATATTTAATCACAAGTATACACAGTTATACAAAATTAAATAAGTGATTAAAAAGTAGTGTCTTGCATACTTTTATTTTTAAAGTACTGCTATATGAACAACAGTGCAATTACATTTGGTTTGCAAACACTTTAAACAAATAAGATGCTTTCTAACAGCCGTGTTGCTTTTTTATATTTACACAGGTGCAATGAAAATATTTCTTGTAAATCTCACCAAAGCCATTTTCCACAGCAGGGCATTCACATTTTACCTAGTTTGTTATAGAAAACCAAGATACCCTCCAGAGCAGCTCCATATGAAAGTCTATGTACCTGAATGTCATTAAAGTCTCTGTTGGTGATACGGTCAGGTGTCCCATTACTTTTGTCCATTAAATATGATCACAAGTAATGGGACACCTGACCCCCGCAAAAACCAGCTGAGATGTAGAGCTGCAGGCTGTGTTCACACATGAGCCCAAAAAAGTTGGGCTTTTAAAATAAAAGGATTTTTAAAAATCTGCATTAACGCACGACAAAATAATTGTCAGCATTAAGTGAATAATGTGTTAATGCCATAATAACACATTAACGTGTCTGCCCCTAGTTTTTACATTAAGATACATATGGATATGAAGGTTAAGTATGTCCTTACAAAAACAGCTGCCAGGTCTAACAGCTTTTCAAATAAATTTTTATTCAAAATATAAAGGTTTCAATTGATGTATATTGACAAGAAAAATTTATAAAGTAGGTGACGGAAATGTGTTGTTAAATCCACTTCCTTCCAGTTATAATATGATTAAATTACCTTCTGTCATCATTTGTATGCAGTCTTGTGTAATCACACTGTTTGGTGTATGGTCATGATGCATTAAAACAAGAGCTGGCCAGAACGGAGCATGCTGAGACTTCCACAGTGCTTGCTTTGGAGCCTGTCCATGTATTATTGTATATTTTTGGAAATCATCCATAAACTTCTTGCCTACTTTCTCAATGTCCCGTCTTTACTGCTGGTACCAAAGGGACAGGCCATTGGTTTATATTTTTCTGGGAAAGAGATTGTTGTACAGCAGACACAGACTTAACACTACACACTTCACTCCGATGGTACAGTGGAGGCATATTTCAGATCCCATTCGTTAATTCAGCCCTAAATAAAACTTACACATAGGACAAAAAAGTGGATATTGAGCCAGGAAAAACAAAGAAGCTGCAGAGAGAGAGGGAGAGAGAGAGGAGAGAGAGTGAGAGAGGGAGAGAGAGAGAGAGAGAGAGAGAGAGAGAGAGAGAGAGAGAGAGAGAGAAAGAGAGAGAGAGAGAGGGACTGCT
>JBBPCW010281236.1:0-10949 GCA_037974425.1 Phenacogrammus interruptus
TCTCTCTCTCTCTCTCTCTCTCTCACACACACACATACACACAAACAATGTTGTAAGTCAGGACCTGCACTTTAGTTCTTCACTCTGATTACTACAAAATGCATTACCAAATGTTTTCAGTCTACTCAAACTACTTCTGCATTAAGGTAGCACTGGCTTTTCCCTGTGCTTTAGGACAGAGTACAACTTACCATAAAACTGGACAAAAAATATGTACAGTGTGTAAAATATGTACAGTAATTTCAGACAACACCAGAGCTGGAAGTTCTAAATGGAAGACTAAATTAGGACCTGATTTCTCAGTCATTCCCACAAAAATTGGATGTTTGTGATAACAGAACTGTTTGTGAAAACAAATCTGTTATCTAAAACAGCCAACCTTAGCACTCAGCTACCGTGTGACGTTTATCTCAGTTTCATAGCTCATAGTAAGCCATCCTGTGTCCTAAACCACATCAAACCTGTGCCACGTTAATGAAGAGGCGGATGCGGTTTCAACAAGTTGAGATACGTCTTGTAGCTGTATAAACAAAAAAGATCTGGGTGACTGATGACCTCTACACTTTCTTTGTAGCATTATTAGCCTCAGAGCATTCTAAAAAAATTATGTCTTATCAAGGAATGCAAAGCAAGTGGAACAGATTTATTGTTTTCTGTTGCCATGTATTTGCACCTTGAAGTGAATTTGTCCTAGAGACCTGTAAGCCTTGATTACATGTGCCATGTCTTTCCTCATTTTCTGGACAGATCTGAGAGATGTTGTGCATGACCAGCAAGTGACAGGGGTGCTGGAGGAGGAGGTGTATCTACGCTGCCTTTACACCGGCCAAAATAATATCTCCCAGTCCTTCTGGAAACGTTCTACAAGCAGCCGAAAGATGGCCGGCTACAGGTATGGTGGCATCCCTTTCTACAGGGACAACTTCTATGCTCCAGCATCATGCACCAACCTCACTGTGAAGGTGAGCATAGGCAGCCTAGACATGGAGGGAACGTACACGTGTGTTTTCGACTGGCCAGATGCTGAAACAGAGGCAAGCCTGACCCTCAATGTTATTGGTGAGTATGGATGAACAGAGGTTAGTGTTACATATCAAGGTTCAAGGTTCATGGTTACTTAATAGTCATTAACAACTGTGCTCACATACTGTACATGGTGGGATGAGACAACATCAACATGAACATTCAACAGAGTGCAAGTTATGACGATAGACAAACCGTTAAAAAGAGCTGTAACAGTAGTGTATATAAATAATTTAGTGTATGAGGCAATTGGCAGCATTGAACAAATGCAATGGATGACAAACAAAACAATAAATACAATAAATAGACAATATAGCAGTATAACAGTAATGTGAATGGAATCTAAGACATTACAGTAAGTGGGAAATTATTAACACTGCAATTTTTTTTAATGAAAAGTGAAATGTGAAAAGCGTTTTACCATCAGTAGTAGTCCAGGCTAAAGGCAAGCAGCTTCTGTGCTCTATGAAAATTTGAGAAAATAATAAAAATGCGATGAACTGCAATTAAACAACACAACATAATGTTAATGAATTACGTTAATTATTTAATGTGCCTAAAAATGTTACTCATCTGTTTACAAGCATCAAATGTCAAATGTTTACCATCAGCACTAACTTGCTGACAAAATGAAGAAATCATTGGAAATGTCCCATGTTTAATTACTGCTTACTCTGTTACTGGCCAGAGTGTCTTCACAGTTCAGTGTAAGGCTACAATCAGATCTCAGGGGAACTTTGGTCTTAAGGCCTCATGGCCTGTATTGGCCATTTCTCTTCAGATGCAGAATGTTACTACCTACCATGAATATGTGAGTGATATAGTGATGAGAGTGAAGAACATATGTGTCTACATATTACAATTAGGGAAATAGGGTTAACATTTTTTCAATAACATTTCTTTTTGATATTAAAATGTTTAATTACAGAAAAATTAAGTAAGTCATACATCTGTTTTTCTTCTCTAAGCCCGGCCTGAAATAAACACTCACGTGGAGGACGAAGTTCTGAATGGAACTCGCTACCAAAGTGCCTCTTGCTCAGCCTCGAATGCTAAGCCCATGCCGCTCATCCACTGGGAGATCCGTGGTGTTCCTCTGAGTGAGGGCATTTTCTCCATCAACACCATGAACTCCACACATTTGAATGGTACATCCAGCACCACCAGCGTCCTCCATTTCCCTGTCCTTCTGAATAATGAGGGTAGTGTTACCTGTGTTGTCCGTCATCCAGCTTTGAGTGAGCCCAGCATGACCAATATAAAGTTACAAACATTTGGTAAGTTTTGTCCCTTCAACAAAATAATCTAATTACTGTCCTAAAACTTTTAAAGGACTCATATACTACAGTTTTCTTTATTTTATTTTCCTCTATAAGGTCCACATATGACATTTATGTGAGTTTCATACCAAAAACAGACCTTAAATTATTTTATTTAAAGAAAGCAAGGAACAGCATAGGCATTTTAAAACAGTTAGCATCGACCATTAGCTTGATCTATGAAGAGGCACTGGAGAAAAATATAAAAGGGAGTACAGCGAACACCTAGGAAAGGAGTGCTAACAAGCTGCACACAGGTGAAGTGTGCGTTAAAGGGGGCGGAGCTAAACCCTAGGAAGAAACTAGGGCAAAAACAAAAGCACATGGCTAGAAGAAAGGGACCACAAGGGAAAATGAGAGAAAGACAAAGAAATGCAAAGGCAGGAAAAACTTTGTGTTAGTTGTGTCTTCTGCCAGTTTTGTGTATCTGACCGCACACTGCTAGGCTTCATGAGCTCTCTCTCTCTCTCTCTCTCTCTCTCTCTCTCTCTCTATTTCTCTCTCTCTCTCTCTACATATGTTTCCTGTCTAGTTCTAAATATTCACATCAGCTGTCTGCCCATAAATATCACTTCCACTGAAGCTGCTCCTGAACAGCTTCGTTTACAGCATGACACTGAACTGCTGGTTGTCTTAACAGCATATTTTATAACATATGAAACAGAACTACTGCAGTATGAATGAACATCTGCCTTCTCAACTCCAGTTGATACATACGGCCCATCAATCATCTGGGGATTTTGAACATTTTGATAAAATCAAATGAGCTTGTTTTCTGGCTCTATGGACATGACTAAGGAATAAAAACACATTACTACCATTGTATACCCCTGTGTTTCATTAGCATAATAATAAAGATTGTTAAGCCACCAAGGGGGCAAAAGCTGTTTGATATGCACATTCAGCAATAGTGTCAACCCATTATGTAGATACAAGAAAATATTTTTTCAAAATAAGTAAATAACTTATTTTCCATTATGCATGACAATTTTGGATATCATCTTTCCTGCTGTTTAGAGCCCCAGCCCTCAAATAATATACTGCCTTGCCAACCCAGTATAGACTTCTGAAGATGCTCATTAGCCAGAACAGGTGGATTGTGGCTGAAGTCAGACCTTTTCAGGAGGGACCAGGGTTGGTGACCCACCATTATAATGAAGTTTGTCCCCTGCGGAGGATGTGAACTTATTTTCCTTTAGAAAGTTAACATGTATTAGCATGTTTATTTATTTTTAACAAACTGAACACAATTAAAGCAAGATGTGTAGTTTGGTCTCATATCACCTTATGAAACACTTGAACACAACTTCCTCCAAAACATTATCTTTAGAATGTGTAAAAACAAATCTGATTATTTTGAATATAAACCTCTCAAAAACATCTGTATGATATTCCAGTTAAATTTAGAGTTTCTTTCTATGGAAAAAAACATTTATTGTTTTGAAATCAATGGGGAAATATAAGCTTCCTTGATTTGTATTGCTCCCCTAAAGAATCAAATTTAAATTGAACCATCCTGTCCTACAGTTTCTCCCAATGTCACCATGGAGGTGTTGCTGAAGCAGAAGGAAGGGAAAGACTTTTTCCAGGTCCTTTGCACCGCAACCGGAGGGAGGCCTAATCCGGATATCACATGGATCCTGCCCTCATCTGCACACACACCACTTTCTCAAGAGCATGATGAGGGTTTTGAATCAGTTGCCAGTTCCCACTGGTTTCCATCGGATCTCTATGAGGGAGAAAATGCCACCTGCATTTTTGGCTACCCACTTCTGCCAGCCATACATACAAGATCTGTCACCCTGCCGATGTACTGTGAGTATCAGCATGATGATCTAAACTGATTGTGAACTGATCAGGAAGTCAGCAGACACACAAGCACATTACACTCTTAGAGTGTTTTTATTGTTCACACTCTTCCACCTCTTACTGTTTTTAGATATAGCCTCTCTTCAGCTGAAAAACCACAGTAGTGATTTGTTGATACTCCAGGAGGGGTCGAGAGGGGTCACCATCAGTATGGACGTGATGGGGAATGTCCCAAGCTATAAAATCAACTGCACCAAGTGAGAATCCTTATAGTTTAATTTTGTTATAGCCTCAGATACGATGTGGTTCTGAGCAATTTCTAATTACTCACTCTTCTAACACTGACCTGAATGTTTAATAGTTTCTGTATTGCAGTGTCTTTGTAATGGATTCTGTGATGTTCATGTTCTCTGACTGCAGGGACGGAGAACCGCTGTCTGAAGATGTGGATGTGACTGGCAGTGACATCTTAATAAAGGGCCCTGTCAGCTTGAACCTTTCTGGTCAATACCAGTGTCAGGCTTCCTACTACCAACATACAGCCTTCTTACAGTTCGATGTTGAAGTGAAACCCTTATTACCAGGTACAAAGAGGCCATCATAGGTATTCTTTGGACAAACCTGTTTCTTCAGCATATCTTTTTGCAGTTGGATTCCAGATACATTTTCAGATTGTTTTACATGTGAAATCAGATTTCTGGACACGGGACACATTCAGATTTCAAGGGTGACAGAAAAGTCAGCGAGGCACATTATATATCCTAGCCCTTACAATATTAAGCTTTTAATATACAATCAGGGAACATATTTTACTTTTCACACTGAGCTACAGTAAAGTCTGAATGGCAAAGTCTGAAATACTAAATTGAGACTGTTAGCCTTATAGCCAAAAGCATCTTTGTTCATTTTTTAGTTGTTTAAAATGTGCAATACTTTAGTGACATATAGCACAATTGCTCTGCTAGTTATAGTTGTTGAGGAAAAGGACACATAGAGACCTAAGCTCATATGTGTGAAGTGTGTTTCATATCTACAGAAAGCAAAATGACAGCCTGACCTTAAAAATCTAGTGAGCGGTCACTTTGACTTTGATAGAGGTAATAATCTGGTTTGCCCTGTGGGATAAACAAAGCCCTAGCCCCTAAAAAGTGGTAGTTCCTGTTACACTGCAGTACAGTATAGGACTCTGTGGACTGCCGTCATGGCGATATCTCAGATGTTAGAACGATGTGTAAGTGTAACCTCATATTTCTTCTTCTTTTAAGTGACTTTTCCTCCAAACGTAAGTGTTCGTCTCTGGAAAGAAGCTGGCAACACCTATATTGTGTGCTTGGCCTCTGATGCCTCTCCTGCTGCAAACGTGTCATGGGCTCTTCCACCAGACATTGACGGGGGAATACAATCCAACACCATATCCTCTAACGGATCACACACTGTCCGAAGTATCTTAACCCTTCCTGCCTGTTTGTCCAATGAGCTCGCAGTAGAGTGTGTGGTTGACCATTTAGACCTTGCAGACCAAGAGAGGCGACAAATCACTGTGCCCAGCTGCGGTACGTAAAGCAGAATTTTGTGAGCTCACACCACATATTCAAAACACACTGAGTTGCACGATTATTCAATTGATTTGGTGCACCTACCCACTGGTGCACTGGTAGACCACGTTGGTGTCACTGGTGATTGAGAAAGGTCCAACAGAGAAAAACCAGAGAAATTATACTGAAGTCATTAAGTGAATGAAGTAAAAAAAAAATAAGCAAAATGTAAAAAGTAAAAACATGTTGATATCTTACATACACTGCAAAACAAGAAACATTTTAATTTTAAATCTGTATTTATGTATGTGATCTATATATAAAGTATATGATGATATTTAGGATTTTAAATCATCTAGATATTTGTACTTGTTTTTTTAATTGTTTTTTTTAATGTGTTGAAATCCTTGCAGACCCCAGCACTGTTACACTTCTGTCCGGTACTGTGTGGGAAAATGGTGTTGCCTATGAAGAGGTGAACTGCAGTGCAGACAACGTGCTTCCTGGTTCCAACATTACCTGGGGCACAGAAAACTGTGGTAGTGGCATCAATGACTCAGGGCTCAGTACTGTTGTGGTAAAGTCTGAGCCTCAGCAGGATAATGCTGAGGAAGTTCAGAGCACAGTGTATTTACCAGTCAAGCTCTACGCTGGGTGCACAGTGATCTGCACACTGGAGAAACAAGGACTTCAGAAAAAGAGCATCCAAATCCCCTCAATAAGTATGTTTGGTGTTTTGCTTCTTTAGCTTTCCGCTGCAGCAACAGAGCAAATGTAGCTTACAAGTAATGGAGGCCCAATTGGCATCATGCAAACTGTTGAGTTGTTAAATCTCAAATATACTCACCAATGTGATTTCTGTCAGTGTTTAAAAAATGTGCCGAAAGAATTCTTCTGTTCTTAGCTACGAGTTGACCTGTCAATAACAATTACATAAGCAGATCTAGCTAAGATTACTCAACAGCTTGATGCATTTCGAAACTGAGCATGTGTTGGTTTAGACTTGCATGTTGCATGACATTAGTTGGTGGTATACAAGCTTTCAGTCTCTTACAGTTACATTAGCCTCCTATCTTCAGTGCAGCACTGATGGACTACAAATTAGTTTTTTTCACTAAAGCGTCACTTGTACTGGTGTGATATAATGTGATTTATTGACCACTGTTATCTGTCTGCCTTCTTTTAGATCGCCCTGCAGTTCATGTGAGTGTTGGTCCACTGAGGGACTCCATACTCTGGGCTGCCGTGTGTGTATACAGAGGTGAAGGGGTTGTACCCAACATATCCTTGGTCATTTCTGACCACAATACCGCCACAGCACTTACGAGCATTCAACCTGTATATGAAGGCATTAAAGTTCTAGTTGACGCCATCTATGAATTTAAGCTGAGCCAGCATGAGGGGAAAAGCTTGACTTTCGTGATCCGCAATGACTATGGCGAAGAAGAAAGGAAAACTGTACATATTCCCACATACTGTAAGTATGTATGTCTTTTCATAGTAGGGACATTGATTTGTACAGCTCTATAGTATCCTATGTGATCGCACCCATTGAAGTGAATAATTTGATTATGCTGATACTTCTCATTTTCCAGCTGTTTTGCAGTCAACATCTCTGATATGGTGAATGGTTATCTCTGGGTGATGAATTGTGCTTCCTCTGCAGTTATCTCATCCGTCGTGGTTTTGAATAAAACCAGTAAACTGCATGGGAACCATGGGCAACACACTGTTGTGAACAGAGTAGCGCTGAAGGAGGACCTCCCGAATCAGAAGATCATTTTCGAAGTTCGTGGAAACATACCTAAGGTTAATCTCGAATGTTTCAGGTATGCTCAATGAGGTTCATTATAGTTTCAGTGCAAAACATTTCTTAGACCAAAATCAGCTCTTAGAGGATTCATTGCCATCACACAAACAAAATAGAACAATTTATTTTTACCAGCACTGATAGTACAGCACTCATAGTACACATTTTAAAAGACTCAAAGATATGCCTAGTGTCTGAATTTTGCTCCTTTACATTTGCACTGGAGCAGTGCATGCTTACACTCCAATTATCCTTACATGAACATCAGGTCTGAAAGCATGCCACACTTGTCTCAAACCTTGTTAAGTCATGAACTTGCTTGTGTATATTCCAGCTCTATTTCATCCACAAAAGTGAACAAAAATAGTTTAAAATAACAGAAACAGGCTCCCTGACACCTGTATTATTCTCCATTTGATGTTATAGTGTCAGAAGCCATATAAGCAAGTTTGTTTGGGTTACATAATAACTCAGCACTGCTGGAGGCAAGTTTGGATGATTAACTGCAGCTTGCACGTTTTCATTAGCTACACTATATGGACAAAAGTGCTGGGACACCTGGCCACTACACCGACAGGGACTCTAATGACATTCAAATACATAGATTTTAATAAAGAGTTGGTTTCCCCCTTGCAGCTTCCACTGTTCTTGGAAGTTTTTGTGGGAATCTGTGTCCATTCATTCTGTAGAGCATTTCTGAGGTCAGACACTGATGTTGGACGAGAAGGCCTGGCTCGCAATCTCCTTCCCAGCTCATCCCAAAGGTGCTGGATGGGGTTGAGATCAGGGCTCTGTGAGGGCCAGTCAAGTTCTTCCAAACTAAACTCATCCAACCGTGTCTTTATGGACCTTGCTTTGTGAAAGTGACCATTTGTCATACGTGAACACGCCACAGCACACAGTGTGAACAGCACGAAATTCAACCTCTGCATTTAACCCATTCACCAAGTGAAGCAGGGGGCAGCCAGGAATACGGCGCCCGGGGAGCAGTGTGTGGGGATGGTAGGGTCAGGGTACCTGAGCTGTGCCTAGCGGTCTCAGGAATCAAACCCAGACTTTCTGATCGCAGGGCGAATGCCCTAACCACTAGGCTACCAGCTGCACTGGGACACAGTCATGCTGGAGTAGTAAAGGTATGCCATTGTCCAAAATGTCTTGGTATACTCAAGCATTAAGATTATTATCCTTCACTGGAAGTAAGGGATCACCTGAAGTCAGTAATTAAGAACTGTGTCCCAATACTTTTGTCCATATAGTGTACATTGTAGGTCCAGTGCAAAACTATAGAAGCAAACACCAGCCATGTTGAAGCTGACCAACTGCATTTAGGTTGAGGGAAATTTTAGGATATATTTTTACCAAACTGTATTTCATTGCTCATCTTTTAAACGCTTTCTGTGTTTCAGAGCTGATGGATCAGCTGCACACACTGCTGCCATGGGCCTAGTTTTTATTGATCCGGCGTCAGAGAAGGACACTGGTCTCTACAGATGCCACGTTTCTTGGTACCACCATCAAGCCACAATCTACGTTCAGGTGGACATAACCAACCAGGAATCCTATACCAGTAAGTATGACCTTATTAGTAAAATATTGGCTTGCAGCAACACTGAAGGCTGATTGTGGTCCATTCTTTTGTCAAATTTCACTGTGGGACATTGAACATCCAACTACACGCCTTTGATGATTGACCACATAAGGATAAGGGGGAAATGCATGTGATTGCATGTGCTTTTTTTGCTGAACTATTACTTTAACATTGAACTATGTTACTATTGAGGAGCTGGGTTTGAGGAACCTCGAAAAAAAACTTCTTAAATGTCTTACTCTGAAGTCACATTGACGCACTTGCGTGTGTTTTTTCTTTTTTTGTGTGCACAGTGACATTTATCCTCATCTGTTTCTCCTCTGCTGCTGCGCTCACCCTTTTCTTATTCGTCACTGTGTGCATATTATGGTGAGTAGCTGCTCATTGTGCCACCTGCTCAGGTGCTTTGTTGGACTGAAAAAAAAAAAGAAAAACTAAAGGTAGATTGCAGACAAAACAGGAAGCAGGGTAGCACACCTAGACCAGTAACGTGCCATGCTATTCATAAACAGGATGCATGGCGGTTTCATACAGAACGGATACTTGTTGCCACATTGACCACAACTACACAATTCGTTCAGCAAAAACAGTTTCTTTAAGACACTGGACTAGAAACCTGCAATATCTGCATTATGTCATCAACTGCATGAGCTTCTTTTGTTCTATGAATTTCATGAAACTCATTTCTCTTCGTTTCTCTTCTTTCAATACAGCAAACGAAGTGGAGAGAGTCACCCATCTAAGAAGGTAATTACAGTGTCAGCCTGTCTCGTTTACAATCATGCCTTCCCTGCTGATGCAGCTCGAGAATGGCTTGATAATTCGTTACTGATTGGAGTAAACTCAAGGAAAAGTCTTACTCCAGTGAAATAAAACCTGAAGGGGAGTGGGCATAATGAACGACAGCAAATCAATGCAGGTGCTGACACCAGGCCGAAATGAAGCGCAAAAAAGGAATTTAGAACGAATCATGTAAAAAGAAAAGGGATATTCAGTCCTTACAAAAAGTGGATAAGACCCTTTATTTTGGCACACTTATGTGTAAAGTGTCCATTTGTCATGCGTGAACATGGCTACAAAATAGTATCTTCTGTCTGCAGGCCTAAATTGAAGCCTGTCTTCACTTTTGTCCATTTTATGGATACAGTATGTCACACACAGCACATTAGCAGTGCTAAATTGGATTGCGAAATTCATAAGTGGGCAGTAATAAATTAACCTGTATGTGTCGATCTCAGAAAAAAATGGAACCTGGCATACAAACTTTAATAGAGTCCTGGAATTTATGCCTTCAGATTTAATGCGCCTCAAGTACTCATGCAATACTGAAGGTCAGAATTCTTAAGGCTACATAACACTTGCAGAGGCCTTTTATAAAAACACAAAATGCTTATTTAAGTGGCCGGTCATAAAGGCTGTTAAGAAAGTGGGCCCAGTCATATCGCAGTGATCAAAAACCTCATAAGTGAATGTATTCAAGATGATTTAACAAGTCTGTCATAGAGGCATGTGGATTCAACAATTCTGATAGTGAGATTAAACTGCAGAATAAAGCCGATGCTGAAAAAGATTCAAATGGTCATTTCCACAACATTGTGATGTTTCGATATGGAACGAAAGCACATATTTTGAATCAGGTCAGTCTAATGCCTCACTATTTTCAGTGCAATCATTAGCCTCATTAGCCTCATGGGACAAGCACATGCTAAAAAATAAGTTACCCTTGGACGCCAAATGTGTCTTGGCTGACCGAATGCTGGGAACCTGGAAAAACTATGTGAATTAGATTTTTCACAGAACTATGATTATTTAGAAAGGTCATCTGGACTGAGGTTTTGGAAACTGTGTGGTAACCCAGTGTATCC
>JBBPCW010281270.1:0-10947 GCA_037974425.1 Phenacogrammus interruptus
CACGCTCACACACACGCACACACACCCACACACACGCACACACACTCACACACACACACACACACACACACACACACTCTATGTGGGAAAAGTCCCACACTTGTGACTCAGAGGCCCTTTTCTCAGCAAGGCTTTTACAAGTTTCTTTACAAGACCCAAAGAAACAGCATGGTAGTAGTGCAGTGGTGCCCAGTTCTGTTCCTGGAAATCTACCACCATTGAGTGTTCAGATCCAACACATATAGCTTAATACTGTTAGGTCAATACTGGAGCTAAACTTTGAAGGGTGGTCTCCAATGCCAGGATTGGGCACACTGACCTAAAGCTTTGACCTAAAATCTTTTATATTCCTCATGTTTTATAGAACAATGCCAGTTAGAGCCAAAAATATGCCAAATAGTACCAAGAGGAGTTACTAAGAATGGTACCACAGACAAACACTTTGATTCATTAAAACGCTTTAATAAATAAATAAACTGTTTTAGAAACCCTACAGTGATATTTACTTCTGTGTCTACAGCATTAACAGATAATTATATTTCCCACCCCTAATTTGACCTCCAGGCATGCCGCCAGGTGCAGATGAACGGCTATAGGCCAGGAGTCGTACAGCCTCTGCAGTCACTGCACCTGGTTCACCAGACTGGAGGAATGTACTGTATGCCAGGAGGACTGTGGCTCATGACTCTAAAATAATCAGCTACAGCAGGGAGAGAAAGAGAGACAGAGAGAGAGAGAGAGAGTGAAAGAGCCTCAGATATGAAGGATGGTGGGGGCGTATGGGGACAGTGACCACACTGGGGAATGTCACCGCTCTAGAGGGAGGAGCACTTCAGACATGGGTCATCTGTTTAGGCTGGGCCACATTTTAGAGCACCATGTGAGAAACCTAAGCTCATTAATCATTGACTGTGTAGTTGTGAGTAAGCGAGGCCATGCATTCAGTCAAGTTCTTTATGTGTGCATGCCTATGTGTTCTCAATGAGGGCATGTGGGTCAACTCTCTGTTCTTTGACACATGCAGTGGTTATAAAAGACACCATGTTTCACAATCACAGTATATGATGAATTTGCAGACACAGACGCACCACGTGGTTCACAACATGGCCTTGTGTTTGCACCCCAGAGGCCGTGCAGTAAAAGACGATACTGTAAGTGAAATGAAATCCAGTCACAGATGGTTCAAAACTAGTCTAATCTGTGAGCCCTCTGACTGACTGCATGAATTTAAGCATGGCAGCATGTTGTTGGGCCTTTTAAAAATAGCCATGGCAAAGATGGGTCTAGGGACCACACAAATAATGCATCCAACCGAGGCTGGCCATCTGTGTATATGGATGTGTGTGTGTGTGTGTGTGTCTGTGTGTGTGTGTTTTGTGTATGTGTGTGTTTTCAAGTTTCCATGACCCTTGCTCCGCTACGTGTTATAGAAGTCCCGAGGGAGGAGCAGTAGTAAATGCTGAGAGGATCTGACTCATGAGAAGTTTTGTGCAGAAATGCTGCAGGCTATACTCTACTGCTTATCCACTTATAGTGCTCTACCTTAGTGGCACATGACTGTCCACCAACTGTACTGTGTACACATTGTGAAAAATATTTTCTTAGGTCAACTTTAAAAGTGTTTCATGCAGTTAACCGAGGTCTTTATCATTCAGTGTCTGCTTTTTGTACCCTTCAGTTTACTGTTGTCCTTTAATACACCTACAGTGTGGCTGTTTCCTTAACCTAAAGATGGTCGCATTTCAGCTTTACTGGGGTATAGGTTGAACCTAGGTGAGCAGGAAGCAGAAGCTGGACAATTATGGCTGAGACCTTCATTCTTCTTTTATCACTATTTTCTGCCCACAAGTAATTTCCTATCCCACCCACTAGCTGGGACTCCCCCAGTCACATGATACGACCAACACTGGCAGGGTGAAGTCCCTCCAAGTCACATGAAACCAACCACATGAAGCCATCTTTTCAAACTGCCGCCAGAACAACATCGCTGGACAGCGTAGTCTACTTGGAGGAGAGAACTAACTGCCAATTCTGTCATAACAGATAACAGACACTCATGCTGGCTGAGAGGGAAGGCCATTCTGCCCACCTAAAGAGAGCAAAGCCAATTAAACTGTCTCGGACTCCTGGCCACAATTGGCTGTAGCAGCACCAGGGATCAGCATCTCCTGATAACATGGCCAACACTTCAGTGGTCACCAAGCCTCCTCCTGGTGATCTACTTATCTGTATTTAGCTTCAACCTGCATCTAACATGCTGCCCCCCACCCTTACTTAACACTCCAGCCAATCAGGGACTTCTGAAGAAGTTATTCAGTCAGGAAGATCAAGATCCAGGACCCATTCAGTAGTTCTGCTATTAGCAAGGAGAGAATATACAAACCCCCCAGAGGAAGGACCCCAGTTTCCCCAACCGGAAGCATGAATAATCAGCAATATTTGTTCTTTTTTCAAAATATTATATCACAAATGAGGAATATGCTTCACACATCAACAGCCTTTATTGTTATTCAGATTAAATAAATCAAAAACAAGTGTTTCCATAGTGATGTGAATTCTGCTCTGAATGCGCACATAATGGGCTCATGAACCATCGCAGTGCATCCGACTATTAAACACAGAGGTGCCAGACAACGCTCTTAGTGTGATGCCTTAGAAGAAATATTTTTGATTTCCTAAAGAATCTGCTTAAAATAATTATTTTTTTAAATGAGCCATGTGAGTGTGAAGAATCAGCTTTAGAATCTTTACATAATCAGAACGGTCGTTAGAGTGTCCCTCTTTTAAGCTGTGACATGAAATCCACCTAACAAGTAATACAAGCTTCAACTGCACTGGGTCAACATAAAGCAGACTAAACCCCTAAATCACCATTGATTTATCTGAAAATGATTTACTTATGTGGTTTCTGACACTGCACGACATGTCATCTAAAAAAAATGGATAATTGTACAGATCAAATATATACTTTTAGATGGCTGTGACTGTCTAGGCAACATATTTTTGCCCATTTATTATATTAATAGTATGTCAAACAAAGTCAGAAGCTCCGCTCTAGAAACCAGAATAGCCCACAGCAGTGGTGAAAGGAACATCCAGAGTTTACAAAGCTACATCACAAAGTTGCATCATGAAGTTGTTACATTCTTATTCTCACTGCTGTTTTATATTTTTATGAACAAGCTTTGGTCAAACACATGGGGGAGCGATGCATGCAGGCTGTTGTGAGGTAAGGTAGGCCCCACAGAGAACTTAATTTAAGCTTTACCACAATTTTACAATAATCAATCTTATATGTAAAAAGTCAAAAGACACTTTTTGCATTGTTGGTCATTCTGCATAGTAAATGAAATTGTATTTATATTGTAGACACCCCTGTTCCCTTTCACTACCACTATAAACAAATCCAGTGAGTGTCTCCACAATGCTACAGTTAACATGCTCTCAATAAATTGACCCACATACAGGCCCTTTTTCTAGTGACTGTATTGAAAAACAGCTAATTGCTCTTATGAGAGTAAGGAAGGAAACCGTCAGCATGTCTGGGGTGTTTATGGGGTTCAAATTAAGCAAAGCAAACAGTTCAGGTGAACAAAAAGCAATATTTGTACTGTACATCAACCTCTGCCCTGTTACAGCAGTGCATGTATTAACCCTATTAAGGCCACAAGCTGAAAGATTTGTTTATGATAATGCATAGTTGTGGTATTATACACACAGCAATAAAGCTGAGGTGTGCAGGTACAGCTGTTGTAGAGCATGCTGTGGAGTCGCACTATTTGAAGAGAGCTTAGGGACTTTTCCAATTAAGGCACTGCTAATAATGTTAGAAGGATCAGATCAAATGCATTCAGTGTATTTCTGTCATTTGTAGAGTACGCTTTCTTTCAGAAAGTAGAACGTAAATTGGATGCAGAGGTCAAACGTGTAAATGTATGTAAATGTAAATAAGGCATAATACAAGGTCAGAGTCAGGGATGGCAGGGCTTTGTTCCAAAGATCAGTAAGAAACTCGAAACACATGCAGTCTGGCTGTGGTTTAGACAGTCATAAGAAGAAGAGTAATGTTTAGCATTGTTTACCGAAGCCCAGTTTTTCTAATGGAACATTCTTAAACACAACCTCTGCGGAGAGAGATGCCAGGTGAAGGCAAATGCTGTAAGAAGAATGTAATGGAATGGTTGACTAAGCAAGAGCACAAAAGCACAGAGCAAAGGCCCCCAAAGAGAGAGAGAGAGGAAAGCAAGGTGTAGAAAAGTGGTGCACAACTCTCTTTCTCTCTTTTTTCTTTTTCTTTTTTTTCTCTCTACCTTTTTTCCACTTTCTTCTCCTTGTCCCCTACTCTCTCACTGTTTCTCTCTCTCGCTTTCTCTCATCTTTCCTTCATCTTTCCTTCTCTCTTTGTTTCTCTTTCTCTTTGTTTCTTTCCTCTGTTTCTCTCCCTCTCTTTCCCAGTCGCCAGTATACCTTCAGTTTTACTTCTTGTCTCTGTCTCTCCCTTTCTGTTTCTCTCTCTATCTTTTCCACTTTCTTTTCCCCTCTCTTCTACTAATTCCTGTCTCCTTCTCTCCATTTATGTTACTCTCTTTCTCTGTCCTCCTATCTGTATTTCCTTTGCCCTGTCTCTCTCTTTCTTTCTACCCCCTTTTTCACAATCTTTTTCTCCATCTTTCCATGTGGGTTTTCTCCCACTCCATTTTTCTCTCTATTTTTTTCTTTCTCTCTCTCTCTTTCCCCCACCTCTCTCTCTTTTGCTCTCTCTCTCTCTCTCCCCCCTGCACTCTCTGTCACACACAGACACATGAGCGCACACACATATGCAAACACATCTTAACCATGACTCAAGTCTCTAGGGAGCATGTGTGAGAACAAGCACGTCTGAGTGTAACCTTTGTGTACGTGGTTGCTGCACTTCCCTCCGATGTGCTCAACCACAGTTCTAGCATTAGTTTATGTGTTTACGCTGTCCTCCATCAGGAAGATTTTTTTTAGGGTAAAAGCTCAGTTAGAGGAGAATCTGTCACACAACCTCAGAACCATTCACTCTGCCTGCTAGATTCCTATTTGTGTTAGGAACGTTCCCAGTGTGGCTAAGGTTAATATTAGTTATTAAACCAAACTATGCAAGAGTGATGTTATGTAACTTACTGTAGGACATAGTGATAGAACACACCCACAGCCTTATCCAGAGGCTGTGTGTGATGTTTTAACTTTAAAACAAGTGAGAAAAAATTGGAAAAAAAACAACACTGTTATATGGTCTCTGTTGGGCTTCTAGTAGTGTATGTTAATGATCAGCCACAGCATTAATACCACTGATATGTGAAGTGAATATTCTTGATAATCTTGTTACAGTGGCACCTGTCAAATGGCAACAAATGAACAGTCTGTTCTTGAAGTTGATGTGTCAGAGGCAGAGAAAAACATGTAAGGATTTGAGTGACTTTGACAAAAGCCTAGCCAGCACTCTAGATAATGTTCTGCTGGAAAATCTTGGGTCTCGCATTTATGTGAATGTTACTTTGACATGAACCACCTAATTAAACATTACTTCAAACCAAAAAAACTTCTTTATGGCAGCAGTATCCCCTAACAGCAGAGGCCTCTTTCAGCAGGACACTGTGGCCTAATCACACTTCAGGACAGGTTTGAGAAACAAGACAATATATGATAAAGCATCGGTGGAGTGTGCAGGACGCTTGGAGCCGAAAACCACACCTTGAAGGGTCTGAGGGGTCTAAGGGTTCCCTGCTGCTAAAACATTTTCATTACAAATATGTAGCATATCATAGCTCATGAAAACCTTTCAGTTTCATTGTTCTTTTTTTTTTATTGGTTGCCATTTGAAAATATCAGTCATTTACTATATAGTATATAAAATACATCATGTAGAGGCTGATCTTATGTTAGATGCTGGATTGGATATTGGAGCGATAAAAGATATTAAATGTGATCCAGTCCTGTAACAAACCTGTCTGAAACAAAAACACATTGAGTGACGTCATGCTGTTAGCTTGGCATTCCTGCCTGTGGGATAGAAGACTGTTTAAGTAGTTTGAGCATGATCACTGACTTTTCGATGTTTAGAGACATCTAAAATAGGGGCACTAGAGAACTGAAGACCTGCCAGTAGCCACATTTTTGAAAAGTCATTACTGGAACAGAAAAGCTGGGTATAGTGTCGTCTTGACCAATCTCAAGATATGACCTCACATCCTGAAATTGTATAAAAACAAGAGTCTGTGTGTGTGAGTTTTAGTGGAGGTTTGATTTGTTTTGCAGGATTCTATGAGACCAAGTAACAAACTGGCAGTCTGCCACAGAGAGAGCCCTTGACTAAGAAAATAAGCCCCCCCACCACCCCCCACCCGAAAAAAAGCTAAATCACCGTGAATGCTGTGCCAGTTACACAGCTTTACTGAAGCTTGGCACAAAGGCACAAGCCAGGGCTTGTTTACAAAACCCCTCACCTAATATTTGCCTCTCTTAAAATTAACCTGTGCCCCTTTCAAAACATTTTAACCAGTAAATAAGGCAAAACTGAATGAAAGTCTTCAGCACATACACAATGTCACAAGCAGGTCTTGTTGATGATGATGGAAGTGTAGATCCATACAAATTCTTTCCTTGATCCTTGCCCCCCCCCCCTGTTTTTGTACCCTCTCAATTCAAGTGAGTTTTGAACTGTGGAGGCTTTGGATGGCATTTGCTCTAGTGAGTGTGTAAGAATGCGACACAGAAAGCTCTTCAGACTGGAATTCACATTGCAGAAAGCGTCAAACACGCAGGCTTTACTCCTGCATCTCTCACTGTTTGTGTGTAATGATTAAGGACTGTAGGCCTATAGGAGAACATGCTTTGTGTTGTTCTGTACACAGTGCTTTCATACTTTCGCTTACTGATGAGCCCTACATGCTCTTTGCTCCTTTTGTGTTCATAGCTGCCAACACTTCAGGATAAAAACAGTGAATAGACAAACGTATATTACATTAACAAAAACCAAAGCAGGTTTGTGTACAGTAGTGTGCACTGGTTAGAAATCACCTTTTTATTCATTTAAATGCAGTCACAATGGCAGCCACCCTTTGCCTCTATTACAGCTTCCATTCTTTTTGTGAGGTTTGCTCTCATAAATCTCATGGAATCTTTTCCTTGCTTCTTGTAAACTCCTACAAAGTTCAGTTTTAGAAGTTGGTTGCACTTTCTGCTTAAGTTAATACCAATTACGAATGTATACTTGTTGGTCTATGTATCTCAGATTTATAGTTTGGGTATGTTAGGGATTTTTTATGAAAATGACAAAAGATAAAGTAAGCAACAATATCTGAAATTTAACAGGATAGATGCACGTGGGCTCATTATTTGCTAGGCAGCATACCACTGTTGCTTTAAAACGATAAACCAGTTATTAAAGTAGTTCCACTGTAAAGTGTTATCCAAAGCAGAGCTTGAATTTCTCTCAAAGATGAAAGCTTTACATGCTGTTTATTTGATGGGGAGGCTTTTGGTGTCTTTGCACTGTTGTTAGGAGGAAACTTGTTTTTTTTCCCACCTATATTCCTTTAAATATACATCCCTGAATTGTAGCCTCCACTAATTATTCCACTGCATTGTTATTTTACCCATTATATGTTTGTGTTCAATTCTAAGTATTTTAGATTAAGGTTTGAATACATTTAAGAATAAGGGCATAAAATTAAGGATCCATGAGGAGCCCTTCAGGATATTTTCACAGTCGTCTTAAACAAGATATACGCATCATCCCTGTCAAATCAGAGCGCTTTTCCTACACCATTATATTTTATGACATAATAATTGTCATTTATTCTATTTTACATGCTTAGATGATTATAATTTGAATTAAAATTTAACAACATATATTCTGAAAAGCTAATGGGAATTGAGAATGATTTCGGGGGAGGGGTTGAAAATATATATATTTAACATTTAAAATGGTTTTCACCAGAGATCTTCACTGTTTGTATTTGCGTTGGAAATGGTTTAAACTTAAATGTCTTTGTATTTATGAAACACACCCTTTATGTTTTCACTGGAAAGGTCTCACCTCTAAAAGTGCTTGACCCTGGTCACGCTGTATTTGAGATGTGGGAGATTTAAGAGAATTTGTCTTTAAGAGGAGATTCAGAGAGGGAATTCTTCCTTGTTTTACGTGGTATGCTGTCATATTCAATCGTTTTCTTTCTCATGAACTCATCCAACTCCTCCCATATGCACACACACACACACACACACATGCACGTACACACACACACATACCTCTGTGGTTCAGCTGACTCTGACATCAAAGGTGGAGTAAAAGTCATGGGGCCTGCGTACCATTTCATGACTGATAGGAATGAGAGATTGAAGTAAAAATGTGATGCTAGGACACACTGTGACTCCCAGTTTGTGCTCTTGCGGTGTCTCAACAATGGGGGATGGGTGTGCACTACACAGATGAAAAAACATTGTAGGATTTAGTCTCCTTGACTAAACTGAAAGCACTATTGGAGTTAAGCTGGCTGTTCCATGTTGCGAGTTACATGAAGCATCATTACCATGCAATTTGACAGCAATTGAAAAATAATCAGAGATTTGACTGCACCGATTACTTCATTACTACTACTGATTAAATTAGCATATGCCATTGTTTAATATGATGCATAGTTCATGCAATATAAATGAATATACAATGTGTTATTTATATATTATCAACATTAATTACAAGCCCTCCTAATTAATCTAATCTAATCTAAATGAATCACACACATGTTTACAGCAAAACATTTTTGCACAGTTCTTGTTTAATAACAGCAAGAACAGTGATATAATTCCACCTATAAGGTGCAGTTTGAGATAATACACATTCAAGCATGGATATCAGAAGCATTTTAATGGTCTTAATGTGTTCTGATGGCCATGCACACAAGGCATCTCGAGTCTGGGATGAGAGGCTGTGCTGGCTCGGACCAGCGGGTTCGCCCCTAAATGCTTTGCATTGAGGTGATATTTTAGACTACACATACTCCAATGATACAGAAATTCCTTATTGCATGAACTTCAGATAACAATACTCCTATCAACCTTTCCGACTGTCCATTGTTAAACATGAACATTCATTTTGCAGAATCAGGTTTTTAACTCGTTAATTCAACTCCCCTATTTTTATGTATTCATCTCTGATTCTTTCATATACATTAATATGACTTGTGAATGTAAATACTTTACATCCTTGATGCTAATCCAACCCTAGTATTGCTCCAAGTTCATCAAAGTTCATTAAGAAAATGGTAGGACTTCACCTAAAAGCTGTGCTCATAAGGCCACGTGACATGTACATACGCCTTTCATGAAGAATGACATCAACATGCATAAACATCTGTAATTGCTACACATATCAGTTGTCTTTATAAATTGTTAAGTAAGTTTATGTCATATGTCATAAAAGACTTAAGAATGCCTCAAGTGGGCTTTTGAAGCATTATAGAGAAAATGAATGAGCTACATAGATCATGATTACAGCCGCCTATTAAAAACGACTACATGATGGAGCAAGCAGCTGTTTAAACAGCTGTAAGTGTTAGCTGGTGAGTTATGCCATCTGTTTAGAGAGAGTCAGGTTTATTGTCACGGCTCAGGTAGCTGACAAAGTACAATACAACCAAGTCAGTAAACCATCTTCTGTTTTGTTTTCTTGTCCATTGACCAGGTTTAATCAGTCATTTGAAATGATAGTGTTTGATATGATCACTTGACACATGCCAGGAAATAAGTATTTATAAGGATGCTTGGCTGATAAAGCAAATACTGCTAATCAAATTCAAGTGAATTTAATAATTCTGGGTAATGTGCTGAAAGAAAGCTGTTTAACACTTGTCTTGGGGAAAAGTGCTCAGAAGCAAATGGGAGACCTCAGACTAAAAGAACACAGGTGTGCACTATGATGCTAAAAGGGCAAACAGAAAAAGCAATATGTGACTCAAACATAGCCTGTTATTATCACTACAATACTACTAGTGAAACACACACATACTTCATCTTTCTTACCCCCACCCTTCTCCCTCTCTCGCTCCCTCTCTCTCTCTCTCTCTCTCTCTCTCTCTCTCTCTCTCTCTCTCTCTCTCTCTCTCTCTCACATGCACACACATAGAAGAAGAAAAGAGAGTGAGCCTGTCAGAATGAATACAAGCTAGAAATTCAATAGATGGACTAGCAGAACTGCAGTTATTTTTATTATTGTATTTCTGATCTGAAAAGGGGGAAAAGAAATGCAACATAATTTTCTGTATCATGTATACGATTAGTCTGTTTGTTGTCATTAATACAAAAGAAATTGACATGTATACTCTGTTTAGATTAAATTAACTTTTCAGTGCTCAATAGTAAAAAAAAAAACACTGACAGGACCAAAATAGTTATTTCTGCTTGAAGTATCCTGCTTAACTGCAACACACTAATGGACTGTGACTTTAAAAGGACTGAGAAAAGAAACTGGGAGTAGATATGAGCAGACATGGCTGTGTGGGAGCGGATACAGTGCAGCAGGAGTGGTTCAGTTTCTCTCTAATGCATTGGACAGGTGGGTCCCCCATGGCTGTCTTGGACCCCTCAGCAGCTATACATAACTTTATGGGTAAACAAAGATCTCAGAGAGAGGAGAGGACATGAGTAAACATGCCCCCCGCCGCCCCATCAACCTTCCTCTATTGATCTGCCTTTGATAGAGGTAAGCTTGAAGTAATAAGGATAATTAATGACAGCTTGTGTGTGTGTTTATGTGAACATGTATGTGAGTTTTTGTGTTAGATAAGTGAGTAACACCTATTTGCACGACTCATTCATCCATCATCTGAATGAAACCAGCAGGACCCCTTCAGCACACACACACACACACACACACACACACACACACACACACACACACACACACACACACACACACACACA
>JBBPCW010281278.1:0-10946 GCA_037974425.1 Phenacogrammus interruptus
TACACACCTTCACACACACCATCATACACACCTTCACACATACATCATCATAGACACAGTTGTACATCTACACACACGTTGTACCCAAGTTTTACAGAGTGATCTGTAATGATCTTATTAGACGGTTGAAATCACACAGTCTGTAGAGGCATAAAACTGTGGTTTCCATTCCTATCCTCATAGGGTCAATGTGGTTGCAGGTGTTCTTTCTGCACAAGCAGTTTTTTGAAGATTTATCTGATTAAACAAGTGGAATAAAAGGTGTTCCTGCCTTTGGAAAGAAAACATTTTAACATTTAACCCTGGACTCCTCTATTCATTCATATTCCCGGGCTATATCTCCATTCATCACTTACACACCACCGGGCACCTGCCCGGACACCTAACATCAAGCCATTCCTCTCCCTGAGTGACACGAGTAAACAGATAGACAGACCCCTGATGTTCGCAAGTATATGAAGAATTTGTCAGGATTTTCAGACAGGTAAAGTTGAAAAGTGGCTCCCATGGGGGAACAGGTGAGTCTAGAGTAACAGATGTATTTTTCCTTTTTAATTGACAATGAATTAGCAAAATCTTTCTTCATTTGGAGCTGTGGTCTGTACTCTCTTTACGACCCCTAAAGGCCTGATATTTGATTTGATAAGCTGTAATTTATACAGCTGAGTGGTTCTATGCTACTAACTGTGCAGTAATATACGTATGGCGCAGTATTATTCATTCTGGAAATTTTGTGTACATTTCCCACACGACTGTCACACTGCTGTATTGTCTATTTATTATTTTGTTTCTTTCATTCCTTGCACTTCGTTCAATGCTGTAACTGCCTCCTGTGTAATAATAATCAAACTTATGATGCAACACTAATCACTCTGGAAGG
The DNA here is from genome assembly GCA_037974425.1 of Phenacogrammus interruptus. Classification (NCBI taxonomy): domain Eukaryota; kingdom Metazoa; phylum Chordata; class Actinopteri; order Characiformes; family Alestidae; genus Phenacogrammus; species Phenacogrammus interruptus. The sequence continues at coordinate 881 of JBBPCW010281278.1, forward strand.
TTTACATCATATTCACACTGTACTGTTATAGAACCATTCATTATTGTGAGGTTGAATGTTGCTATATGTTGTTCCGTGGTACATGGAAAAATGTTGAGTCATCAGTAAAGGACTTTCACAGCTGCTGATGACAATAAAGTCAGTCAGTAATTCAGAGAATTCTTTCAGAAGTTCATGACAGGCTGAATCAGATGCATTAGTGTTTGGTAAGGGGGTGTGGCATGTTAAGTGGTTTTTCCATTGCCACGAGGGAGCAGGAAATTAGATCTCCAGGATGACCATCAGTACTCTCTGATCTAGAGAAATTAAACATTCAAGAAAGAGTCTGCACACATGTGTGCCACGCGCATTGGAATTACTTTACATTTATATTTACATCATTTATCAATCTCTTCAAAATATTATTATTAATCGAACTGAGTTACTATTCAATAATAATCAGCACATTTCCGTTTACAGTATATTATTTATCTTTCAATATCTTGCTGTTGAAATGCTGACTAAAACTTTTCTTAAAATCTCTTTTGATTTCTTGCTTATAGTATCTCCTTTGGATTTTTTTGCATAAGGTATTATTAATAACCCACTTTTGAATAGTATCATATTCTCTCCTCCTGAAGCAATCGAATGTTCAGTAAAGAGCTTGAACTCTTGTTTCTTTTCCACATTACTTAAACACATGAAACCAATCCATTTGTAACCAAAAGAAAGAAAACTGAAGGACATTTTTGTTGGTGTAAATACTTTATATGTGCTGTTCTATACATCGCTGTACTGTGTTGTTTGTAACACATTAACTGCAGGAACAGGAACTCTCTACCAATAGTTCTGCAAATGATGCCTGACCTGTTGGGGAACCCATTGATCTTCTTCCGCAAGCGGATGCTTCATTTCATCACTCACATCAGTGGAAAGTTCTGGTTTCCGGATCTGATGGTATCAGAGACTCAGGGGCCGAAACATTCCAGAATCACTGATTCCATTACAGAAGACGGTAACTCTGAACAGTACTGATGCTTTTTACACTCTTGAAATAAAGGTGCTAACCATGTGACATCTTTCAGTGGATGTTTATTTGGGAGTCTTTCCAAAATTTAAGGAACCTCCATGGTATGTAAATGTTCCATACCAACAGAAAAGGTTCCTAAAATGCGATTCTCAAAGCCAAAACCCATTCTTGATGAATGCAACCCACCACTTGGTTTATGAGGCTGAAATTTGATGGAACTGTTTTACTGGATGTATTTGAAACAAAAATGTGATTCCTAGAAAGGAAAGTTGAGAGCAAGGGCAAGTTTAAGTCCTGCAAGGAGCCTCATAACTCCCCTCTCAGCTTACCTCTTTTCCACTATTCCTGCGGGAACCTCTTTCCTTCCTCAACATCAATAATCTTCTCCACTGCCTCCCCAACCACACACGTGCAGTCACATGCATAAACGCCCACGCGCAAATGCATATGCACCCTCTCAGTCCAGGTCTGATCTGCAGGGGTGGATGTGAGGGCTGTTAGGAGGTGCATGTCTAAAGGGTACCGCAAGCATACCTTCATACTTATAACCCATTCCCCTTTACTGGTTACTGGACAAAAGATCACTTCCATAACATAGATGTGATCTGCCTGGAACCTGTGTCAAGTAAACATTTTCTGTTCACTGTTTGTACAGTTTGCAGCAGGGAGTGTGTAAAATGCACAGGTTGCTATTCTTTCCTGAACTATTGCAGTGTGTGTGTAAAAATAAGAAACACCACCATGTGTGTTTTGTGTGCAGTAGTGTGTAGAGCAGCTTTTCTGTGGTCTGTATTCCAGCAGCTTCACTCCTAATTCAGTTTCTAATGGATGAAAGATAGTCACACACACACACACACTCTCTTAACATCACTATTTTAATTCTTGCAGTTGTAAAATAATGTGTTGTGTAGTTTAATATGTCCAATGTATAATTAATGATTTATTTGTATTATTTGTAAATCTTCTCCAAACAATTTTTTTGGATTTTTGAATCAAGTGTGGGCAATAGTGTATAAAACAATAGTAACCTGCAGATTTTACACAGACACTCTCACACACATTACACAAGCAATAACCAGAAAAAAATGATGTGGTCTCAAAAATGATGTGGTCTCAAAAATGATGTGGTCTCCATGGCTGTAGTCCCCTATACTTTTCTACCACCATATTCTTTGATGTTTTATGTATACCCGGCACTGCAGGACCAGGACTATTAGAGCAAGGCCTTCACTTCTGGTAATAAATATTAAAACGGCCAAAAAACATAGAAAACACGACATAGTTGGATTTCTGCTGTGTGATTTTGTTAGTATGTTAGCGCTATGTTAACGGCACTGAACATGAATATTTTTGGCTGTTTTGGATGAAACACTTTTATCTGAAGCTTGCAAGAGACACCTGAACTTACATGTGTTTTTGAGCAGCATTTCTACAGTGAGTCCTTCAGTAAAGTGTCCTGATATAGAACTGCTGCTGACATACCTACTGCTTAGGTCCCCACTTGTATACAGTGATGTGTCTAGAACTTTTAAGCCTTGAGTGCAACAATGGTAAAAGGAAAACACATAGAGTATATGCACTGTAGCAATATTTCACAAAAATTCAAACCTCAAAAACACTTCATATCAGCTTCTGCCCAGTTCCAATGTTAATATTAGAACTAGCTAATGCTAGTGATGAGTTTTATGTTGATCGTGTATTCATCTTCTCAAAGAGTGAAACTGCTCATATTCACAGTCAGTAACATATCTAGAACCTCCAGAAAATCTAGAATGTCACACTAAATATAGTGTAGTAGGTAATCCACTTTTAATTTTCTTTCATTAATTCCATATGTATTTTTATTTATTTTATTCTTACATTACTTCCTACTATTTTTATGTTTCCAGCTTTGTTAATATTTTTATTCTTGTAAGGCACATTGAATGACATTTGTGAATGATAATGGACTACATAAATAAACTTGATTTGATTTAATCTGACATGGTAGGACTCCTGAAGGCCAAACCAGTGGAAGAGCTCACTTAGCTTCTACCTGGATATAACAGAGAGAAACATTCCAATTGGGTTATTTTCCACTGATGTTTTTGCTGAAAATTTAAAACCCTTTATTGAAGGCCTAGAAGGCCCTTAGATATGAACAGATATATCAAACTGCCTTACTGTGTTCAATGAGGATTGCAGTTGTCCTCAGAACTGCAGTATTGCAGGAGTACACATTGCAGCGTAGACGTATTTTGGATCTTTCCCGGAGGAAGTATGTGGCCGGGACCAAGTGCCTACACAAGCACATTTACAGGTAGCAAAACGCTTGAGTTTCGATTTTGAAATACCTCAGGTTCAGCTCAGCAGAACATGCCTGGCTGGAGAAGAACAGACATGACCACAGTTTCAGCCTTTTCTCTCGACATTGTTTTTCCATTACTCGACTGATGCGGTGAGAACATGTACAGCTTGTTTGAAGCATCATCATCAGTATTTTTTGTTATTTTTGCTCCCCAGAACACATGAAGGAATTGTATGGGGGCAATACTTCTGACTGGTACAGATTTGTATCTAGACTACAAGTGCTGCACAGTGCTGCACACTGATCGTCGAGAACATGCGTTCTTGTGAAACCTCTTTCACCAATTTAAGACCCATATGCTACATTTTTCTTGAATTAACTGTTTCCCTAAGGCAAACTAAATCACAATTGTGTGGGAATATATTTTCCAAAATTCATTTTTATGATCATTCTTTATCCAACCTTTCTTTATCCCTTATAAATCAGTTACCCATGCCTTCAATGGTATATATAAATGATCTCTGTTCTGATTGGCTGAACCTTTATTGTGGCTCAATTAAAAATCATTATGGTCTGCAGTGCTTCTTCAATGGGCCAGACTAAGATGGTATAAGCTGAATAGGGAAATCACAAAAACAGCATATTTTAAAAAGGCAGTTTAGTGTTCATATAATGTCTGTGTAGACCTGCATAGAGTGAATGCTTATATTTGTACACATTAAATTCATAAAACCCCAATGTCTGAGAAACATAAATGTATGTATGTATGTATGTATGTATGTATGTATGTATGTATGTATGTATAAGAGTATAAGAACAAAAACCTACAACCGTTGTTTATTTTTTGCGAATAAAATTTGTAATTAATCACTTTATTCTTTTTGTGCGTCTATGCGGGTAGGAGTTGGGGTTGGGAGGCCTGGCTTGTCTTGGATACAGGCAAGGGGGGCTTTGAGGAAAAAAAAGATAGGGAACCCCTGCTTTAGGTCAATGAAGAATTGATACAAGCATTCACAAGCTGGGAATATTTTAGACCTCAGACCCTTAAGGAAGATGATCATTAGGAAAGTGTTGCAGGCTACAGACGAGTGGCACATTTAAGTACTCGTACAGCATACACTTTACAGCATGGCAGTTTGAACGGTGAGGGGATTGCCACAGTCTGGACTGTGTGTGGCCCTCTGTTTCTCCCTCTGGCACAAAGTGTAGCAGCTCTCTGCTCTATCAACACGTTCTCCCTATCATTACCCCCCGCTCCACTTGGTCACAAAGGGGCAAAAAGCATAAATGAGAAAGCAAAGAATGTGTGTTAATCTGTTTCCATTCCCTTCCATTATTATAAGACAGGGTGACTGTAAATGTAACTGCCTGCGGAACAGTGAGCAGAGTGGCATGTTTTCATTTGTGACTGAGAGATAACAGTGTTTATGCACAGAAAGAATCTGCCGAAAACAAATTCCGTTCCCCTTGCTAATCAATGAATAACATAACACATATCTTCTCTCTTCTCTTTTTTCTTCACTGCCCTCTTAAAACTTTGCCATTAGACTCCACCTTTTCTGCTAAAGGGGAACTTTAAAAAAATCCTGCACTGTTAAATAAGAGTAGGTTTGGTGTAAAACACTCCAGAAACTCACTGAGCTAGAACTGTTCACCTCGGTGGTGAATGGAACCAGACATCTGCCTCTAAAAGCTCCCTCACAGAAAGTTATTCATTCATTTTAAAAAAACATTATTCATGCTAAAACGCCAAATTAGTGGGGCATGGGTTTGTCTCTCAGAGCAAAATGTCATAATTTTTCTGATGTGTATTACAATGATACTTCACAAGCTTTTGGGTATTAATTATAAACCTCAACTGAGGCTCATTTTTACTGGACTGGATTGAAATTTGCAACAGTTATTCATGTAAATAGTTACTGCTGAATATTTTTGATGGTAAGAAACCCTGGTCTATTGGAAAAAGCCCAGAGAAAGAAGATGCCGCCAGTCAAAAAGACTGTCTACATGGATGGGAAAGCTGATCTTTCAGGTTTGGAGGGGTTGGGAACATGATGTTATCAGACCCACCAAAGGAACTTTAAATCGATATATTCTGTGATTAATTACCCTTAAACACAGTGATCTGCATACTGTTGTGTACATACAGAATTTAAAAAACACACACAACTGTACACATATTAGTAAACATGTAACTAAACTCATATCAGCTGCTATATCGTGCTATATACGTTTAAACTGAGATTCAATGGGAGGGGAGGACGTATCAGCTCCTCAAATCTGTTGCACAAAATGCTTCCAACACCTATCGGGGTGGAGACTCCTGAAGGGAAGGTCTCTCACCAAGGGCAGACTGGTCACGCTGCTGCTGCCTCATCCTGGAAGGCTGGTGAAGGGCTCTGGATGTTCATCATGTGAGCAAGATCACAGCTTGCTGTTATTCTCTGGTGGTCCATAAAACATGGAAGCAATTATCTTTGGCCTTTTTTAGTGTCAACACCTTACGCTTTCAGCCTCAATCTTATAACAAAGTTTTGAGAGCTGTAGAGGTCCGACCGCCTAAGTGCTGCATCAGTTTAACTGGTGAACCATGGTTTACCTGAATCAGCAAAGGATTCCTGGCTTCTGTGGTGACTCTATAACTCTGTAGTAATACTTTTGTTTTAATGTAAAACTATAATGGATAATGGCATTCATATACTTTCAGGAAGATTTTGGCAAAAAGAAATCAAATTTACATTTGTCACTGATACAAGCATTGCTTCCTTGGAGTTAAAATGTTGCTTCTTTATTTTAGATCTGGGGCTACAAGGGTAATGTCAGTAACACTTGAATTCAGTAGTAACCCAAATTTTTTACCATAAACATATCCACACAAATCCCCCACCCCTCCGAATTATCAACAGTTATCTCAGTTTATTTAGTATTAGGAAGCTGTGCCCTGTCTAAACATGTGGGTAGAGAGAGTTATTTAAACCTTTCTTTTGTGTACGAGTGTTTGTTTTCACTCGCTGCACACTGCTAATGTTAACCACTAATGTTAACCGCTAATGCTAATGTTTTTTAAAGCAAGTTTTCTGATTCTGATTATTTATTTACCTTTACATTTTCTTTAACACACTATAAAAATTGGCATTTCAGGCATTTTTTTACAAAAACACAACAACTTGGTTTTTCACTATTACCGGGTGCTCTTGGAACGTAACCCCTGCGAAAAGCAGGGGATTACTGTAGTATAAAGTAAATGCCTGTTCAGCAAAAATTGTGTTTTTTGTCTTTTTGAGAAGTTTTGGTAAATTATTGTCCTTTTTAATTTGTATTTTAAAGCATTTTTGTAAGAGGCTCTGGGACAGGCTCTGGCTACCCGCGACCCTAGTGAGTGAGGATACATTTAAATCCAAATTAGGCTCAAAAACAATAAATAAACCCAGTGACCTTTGTTATTTGAACACTGTCCCACCTTTTTGTCCCTCAGTCACAGTCATTTCCCCTCAGCACTGAGAAGTTCTACTTTGTCATGCAATTTAAATCTTTAAGAGTACAATTTTTAAAACATTTTTTCTGAAAATGTGCAGATGTTAAATGTGTTCCAGAATTTTCACTCCAACCCAGATCCTCCAGTCTTTAAGTGCCAGAGATGTACTTTATGCTTACCTGAACCCAAGAAGGTTACTCACTCATTAATGTCACAAGAGCCCAGTGTTGATAAATGGGACCCCCTCTTTGAGTTAACCATACCCACCCACTCCTCCAGACCTTCACCACACCTCCCACTGAGGACGAAGAACTCACACAAGAAGCCCATACACCACTGCCAGACCACAATGGTGATGCCACATGGAAAGTAGTGATGGGCCTCAGAGAGCGGCTACTTCTTCCCTTAGTCAAACAGAGACACATTTCATCTCCATATAAGGAGGGCTGGAGGGAGTGGGCGACAGGGTGAGACAAGGACGAGAAATTACGTATGGAGAAGTGAATAAGAACAACGTTTCTGTCAGTGGGTGATGAACTAAACACTTCACAAACCTTCAGCGACAAAATTCAAAGTAAAGGCACTTTAACACAAAAGCTCACCGAGAAAAAGGATCCAAGGATTTTAGTTCCTATCCTGTATATATTTAAAGTTTGAGCCATTATAGTGATAACACAGTAATTACATAGTGTTTGTGTGTTTGTGAGAGCAATGAGTGATTTTTTTTTAGAATATATTAAGCTTATATGTATACAATAAAATACGTATCATTTCACTGTTAAAAGAAATACCAGGCTGCCAGTTGAAGTTTTACATTGGGCAAGTTTTTGTATCATTGATTGGCATTGTTAGTGCATAACTAGATATGAAGAAATGCATTAAAAAGATTCACCAAAATCTGTTATATATAAACTATGTTTTATTGATTTGTCATCAGAAAACCCAGTTTCCACATCTAAATGTATTAGTTTACATGGCGTTTTGCCACTCGTTCGCCATATTGAATCAGGAGCAGTGTGAATGTGGCTTCTACCTAGATATGTCTGTGTTCTTGAGGGTGTATTTGGAACAGTGTATTTAAAACAAATATGGTTAGGAAACCTTTCATTTAAATAACAAGATAAAAGAACTTATTCATAGGTACTACCCAGCTAAGCAGTTCTTACAGAGATACTGTGGAAAACTGGATATAAACAGCTCGTATTTTGGAAATGTAGCCTCACTAGAGTGTATTGGGAGGACATTAACAAGTTCATGAGAAATAATATTTTATCATTTTTATCTTAGGCTGACACTGCTCCAGTGTTACAGACCAGAATGCCTATTTTGTTGTTAATTTAATACTGTACCTGCTAAATTCTACATTTATACGTGTAACACATCATAGTTCAATATTAATGATCTTTAAAAAATAAACTGAATTACATGTGAACACTATTTCAGCACCCCTGAATAAAAAAGCAATCAATTCATTTTTAAAAATAAAACATTCTTTGATTGTCCTAGGTCTTTCCCTCTCTTGTACCATATCTTTAAATTGCTCTGTTTATTTATTTTTTCTCCCTTTTTTTTCATTTCCTTTGTTCCATTATAACTATCGTCATTGTTTAAAATAAAAAAACAAAACAAAACCTAGATATGTCTATGAGTAGCACCACTTGTGCTTGCGCCCTGTGTTCATTCTTCAATTTTTATTTTGGACTTTATAAAGGAAAAAAAAAACAAAATGTTTCGTTTTCTAATCTTTTGACAAATTACCTGTCATTTTTGGCCTTTTAATTATCGATTCCGAATAAAAAATTGAATGGCCAAAATATACATGGACCATTTAAATTAACATACAATATAAAAACTGTGTTTACTGTCAATTTTTAACCAGTTAATTTTTCATATATGTTAGATGTAAGTTATGTGTTCATCCAAGGTAAAACTACACAAAATATCATCACTTTAGATTGATCAGAACAAGTTGTGTGATGTTTTCTGTGGAGTCCAGACCTCAGTGGGGACCAACATAGTAACAGTCAGGTGGTTTAATGATTGATCAGTGTATATATTTATATATTAGAGAGTGATGAGCACCGTAAAACGATGATTCATCTGCGTCCAGTTTCACTCAAACTCTAGTTCTGGAGAAAAACTCAAACACTGAACAAAACTTCAGCCAGGAGAAGAGATCAACTCCACTCAGCTTTCCCCAGGTAACCTGATCCGGCCTGCACACGGTCATTAAAAGGCCTTTTCTGTTTCTCCCCCAGTTTTTCTAATGATTTCCACCAAACAGCCCTCAACTCCAGCAGCCATGACCATAACTCACTCTGAGAACACTGGCTAAAGCACTGACATAGGATCAGTATCTGACCCCTTAACATCCTCAGAGGTGTGCAGAGGAGCCTGATACTTAAGCAAAGGTGAAGCAACTGGAGGTAAATAATGACTGCAATAAACATAAAAGTAACTAAACAACATATGAAACAGCATGGAAGAACACCTCAGCTGATCGAGCATCTCTCAGAGCAGAAACTAAAGTGTGTTTGTCTTTTTTGTGAATATTGTGGTGTAAAATCAGATGCTAAAACACCAAAGAGAAAGGTGTGAGCTACAGTAAAGCAGTCGAGGAGCTAAACCAGCAAAAGAGCAACAAATGAAACCAAACAAACAAATAAATACATAAACACACTGATAAATTAATAAGTAAATATATAAATAAATAACTATGTAAGTCAATCAATCAATTCGAAAAAATATTGATGCCAGAGGAAATTGCTTAAATAAATACATATACTGTATACATATATAATCATTAACCATATATAATCACATATTTAAGTGGTAAATCCTAGCTATCAGGTTAAGATGCTCCCAGGTAAATTACTGTACAGGAGTGAATGATGATGTACATAATCACACTGATCTAGCACAGAAATAAGTAAATTACCAGTAAATAGGTGTCTGGTCAGTGATCCCCCAGTTTAATATGGTGGAGTGTTTTAATCTGAGTCTGTCATAAAACTCCACTACAGCAGACTAGAGTTGGATGTCTCGAGACCGGTCTCGGTCTCGACGGTCTTTTGTCTTGGTCTTGTCTTGGTCTCGGATCCCTCGGTCTCGTGTTGGTCTCGCTGTCTCAGTTCGACATAGTGGTCGGGAGATTATTTTGCTTTTCGCACCCTTCAAATGCACCCAATCAATGACATATATGTGTTTTGTTGTGATTTAGACATTGGCGCTCATCCAATCAAAATACGCAAGTGTAGCGCTGGTTAAACGTTAGATCCAGCATCACAGTGAGCAG